>SJYC01120649.1:0-33163 GCA_006408675.1 Madoqua kirkii
CTTTATCTTGATAATTAATTTTCAATAATTTGATTGTGATGTATATTACCTTATTTTACCCTGCTTGGGCTGTTGAGTTTTTAAATATTTTATAGTTTTTAAAATCAAATTTGGAAGAATTTAACTGTATTTTTGTAAAAACTGTCTCTGCCTTCTCCTTTATTTTTGTCTTTTGGAATTCATATGTGTACTAGGACATTTCAAATCATTCCATAGGAATTCTAAGCTCTGTTCAAGTTTTTTTTTAATCTCTTTTCCTTTTTTTCAGTTTGGATAATTTCTGTTTCTGTGTCTTCAAGTTAACTGATATTTTCTTCTGCATTTGTTTAATCTTCTGTTAAAGCCAGGCAGTGAAACTTTTCATTCAGATATAGTATTTTTAACTTACAAGTTTTATGGGTTCTTTTTTAGATCTGAAGTTTTCTTTTCTCAGTTTCTTGTATATTCATCTTGCTTTTCAATTCTTGGTGCAAGTAAAGCAGTTGTTTAAGTTTGTGCACCTGTGCTTAGTAGCTCAGTCGTGTCCGACTCCTTATGACCCCAAGGACTGTAGCCCCCAGGCTCCTCTATCCATGGGGTTCTCCAGGCAGGAATACTGGAGGGGGTTGCCCGCCCTCCTCTGGGGGATCTTCCCAACCCAGGAGTCGAACCTGTGTCTTTTATGTCTTCTGCACCGACAGGTGGCTTCTTTACAAGTAGTACCACCTGGGTACTTACTTGTCTGTAAATCCCATTGTCTCCATTATTTCTAGGTCTGTGTCTGTTGATTGGTTTTTCTCCTGGCCTTACTTTATGCGTTTTCCCATTTTTTCATTTGCCCAGTAATTTTTGATCGAATACTCAGCATTGTGCTATCACATTGTAGACTCTGGATTTTGTTTTACTCCATTATGGAGTATTGAGTTTTATTCTAGCTCACAGTCATTTGCACAGTTTTCCCATAGCTTGTTTTCACTGTTTTGGATGATTCTAGGGTGTTTTTTCCCCCTCCAGGGCTTGTTTAGCCCTTCTACTACAGCATTCTGGAGTATATGCAGAATGTGGCCAGTGTTCAGTGAATTTTCCCTGTTCTTAATGATCAGAATTTAAATGAATCTGGTTTTCCAGTAATTTTTCTTTCCCCAGAAATTGTAGTTTGCACAGAGCTTTGAATATCAGCTAAAAACTCAGGAGAATTTCTGCACCTCTACTCTGTAGCTCTTACATCTCTGGTGCCCTCAATTTCTGTCTCTTCAACTCAGCAGGACCGCTGAGCAATACTTGATACCAGGTCTCACTACCACATATGTAAATGCTTCCAGACAGGAAGCCGGGGAGATCACAGGGCTCATCTCGTTGGAATTTTTTTCCTTTGCTCATAGATTCCAGTGTGTTTTAACTATCTGAAACATTTATTTTATAAATTCTGTGCAGATTTCTGGTTTTTTACTGTCAAAGGTCAAGTTAGATTTCTCTGTCTTGTCTAAAAGCTGAAGTTCTGCCCTTTCTGTAGAGTTTGTATCCTGTTTTTTCTCTCTCCCTATATATTTTGAAATATTTTCCATGCTTTTCAGAAATTCTCTTTTGAATGACTGGAGAACGGTTTTTCTAGTGGATATACCATCATTTACATTAGAATCCCCCATGATTTACAAAAAACAATGGCCCCAATTGTACTTAATATTAATGCACATTTTTTATTATTTCCATAGGATTAAATGAAATTATGTCAAAAGAAGTAGATATCTGCATGGTTCTTTGCACAGATTATGAAATTGCCATCCAGAAAGGTTATTTTAGCTTAAACCCAGCACCTCTATATGAGATTGTGCATATCCCCATGACATTGTTAGTGCTGGATATTAAAATGTTTTTTAAAAAATCTTCAGTTTAAGTAAAAATTGATATTATTGAAAAGTCATTCATCTGGACATTCATTATTTTATTATTGCTATGCTTGAATTTGCATAATACCTATTGGCCCTTTGTTACTTTAAATCCCATCAAGTTAAATTCTCTGCATGTTTTAAAGCATCAAATAGTGGAGAAGTTCTTAAAATGAAAACAGCCACTCTGCATATTCAATTATGTGCTTCTCCTTTGCTGAAATGTTAAAAAGCATTTAAAATCAGGAAAAAGGCAAGGAGGTCCACTGTTCAGGCTTCTCTCATCATTGTGCAAGTGGCCTCAGTCAGTGTAGTAAGAATATTATATTAAAATTATGAGGATAAGAAGGCTGCAAACTGTCCTTGTTTGTAGATTATACGATAGTTTAGGTAAGCACACATACAGACTTGAAGTTTCTGGACTAATTACTAGAAATTATAAAAGTTTTGAGCCAAGAGAAGCTGTAAGTAACCAGGTTTCAGCTAGATAAAAAGCAATTAAAACTCCGTTAATTTTAGAAAAACAAAAATATTAAGAAAATCCAAAATGGAAATAAAAAGATGTACAAAGACATTTCATTAACAGCCACATACAGCACAGATGTCTGCTCCTGAAGGTAGCTGAGTCCAAGCAGAGGTTGCTGGTACCTCCAGCCTTGGCTTTCGTGCCCTCTAGTTCCATTAAAGTGAAACTGTTAGTCAGTCATGTCTGAGTCTTTGTGACCCCATGAGTAGCCCGCCAGGCTCCTCTGTCCATGAGATTCTCCAGGCAAGAATACCAGAGTGGGTTGCCATTCCCTTCTCCAGGAGGTCTTTGGGACCCAGGGATCAAACCTGAGTCTCCTGCCCTGCAGGCAGATTCTTTATCGTCTAAGCCACCAGGAAAGCCGCAGTAGTTCCATCAGCAGAGTCTTCCTGATGGCTTCCGTTTCTCTTCCCTCTTCCAGGTCCGGTTCTAGCTACTCTTCTGGATTAGCTCAAGAACAGGAAAGACTACAGTTCTTTCCAAAACCCCTTGCTCCCTTGAGACATCTCAGAGTGGTCTCTGGTCTGTGTTCATCCCTAAAGCTCCTGGTATTGATATGTGCACAAGAGTAATTGCTTGGTCTTTCCAGACTCAGGTGCTCCTTTCTGACCTGATCCAGAGCATCTACATTTTCCCCTGGGAAATCCCTTACCCCTGGGAAATGATATTTTATTAGAGGATGAGAGAATCAGATACTATAAGCATTAAAATGTATTATGAACATTAAGCTTGCTAAGAGTATGGTCCATGGGGCTGCAAAGAGTTGGACACAGCTGATGCGACTTCACACACATGCAAGAGACCAGATCTTAGTTGTTCCCAGGTGGCACTTAGTAGTTCCCGCCTGCCAACACAGGAGACATAAGAGACCCGAATTTGACCCCTGGGTCGGAAAGATCCCCTGGAGGAAGGCATGACAACCCTCTCCAGTATTCTTGCCTAGAGAATCCCATGGACAGAGGAGCCTGGTGGGCTGCAGTCCATGGGGTCGCAGAGTCAATGACTTAATGACTAAACAACAGCAACCTCAAGAACAAATGAAATGATGTGACTCGATAGTGTTGTAGCTAAGGCTACAAGGGCAGTCATATTGCAATCTAAATAATCAAATCTATATGTTGATACTTATACAGTGTTTCGTGTCAGCTATATTTCAATAGAAATTGACATTTGTGCAGTATTTGGAAAGCTGAATACTAAAGTGTTAAGAAACAAGCATATATATATATACAGCCACATACAGCAAGAAGACAGTTTGTTACATGATAAATTGCAGAATCAGTAGTCAGCAGGTTTATTTTTTAAATTAATTTCTGGCTGTGCTGGGTGTTTGTTGCTGCGTTGGACTTTCTCTAGGTGCGGTGAGTGGCGGTCACTCTCTAGGTGCGGTGAGTGGCGGTCACTCTCTAGGTGCGGTGAGTGGTGGTCACTCTCTAGGTGCGGTGAGTGGCGGTCACTCTCTAGGTGCGGTGAGTGGCGGTCACTCTCTAGGTGCGGTGCAGAGGCGTCTCGTTGCGGCGGCTTCTCTTGTTGCAGAGTATGAGTTCTAGTCACATGGGCTTCAGTAGTTGCAACAAGCAGGCTCAGTAGCTGTGGTGCATGGGCTTACACATGTGGACTCTCCCTAGACCAGGGTTCGATCCCCTGTCTCCTGCATTGGGGGGCAGATTCCCAACCTCCAATCAACAGATTTAGAATTAGAATCTAATTTCTCCAGCTCTAGTTCTCAACTGAGGCATTTTTGCCCCCAGGGGACACTTGGCAATGTCTGGAGACACTCTCAGCTGTCACAATTCAAGAGGGTGGTGGCGGTCGGTTTGGTGCGTCTAGCATCTGATGGATAGCGGCCAGGAATCTTGCTAAACATCCTACAACACAAGCCCTTGACAAGCAGCGATATTCCTCAAAATGTCAATAGTGCTGAGGTTGAGAAACCCTGCTATAATTCAGTTCCTCCAAAAGTTATACATCTAAACCATCATCACCATAATAACTGTGAATGTACATTAAGCACTTACTATATCCCAGACACATGCTGAATAAATCTTGTACATATTCTGGTGAAACTTCTGCAGCTAGTCCTGTGAGGAGGATGCTATTCCTGTTTTCCATATGAGAAAACTGAAGCTTAAAGAGGTTTAAAAACTTTTGTGAGATTACCCAATGACTAAAAGATACAGGTGAAATTCAAGCTGATGTGTCTAACCCCGTGGGCCAGAACTTCTAAGGAGGCTTGCTTGCCTCCTGGCTTTGGGCCAGTGTGGGATTCTAATGTAAGCTTGCTCCTTGTTCAGCCCCTGTAGTTAAATGTTCTCCTGACACGGGACAGGTTCACCTGGAGTTGGTTTTTTTTTTATGCTGCCAGAGATCTGTTTGGTGGAAGATCTTGCTGTCCTAACACTTGACTTAACCTACAGTGACCCCTGTAAGGCCACGAGGCTGGTTAAAGGTGGAACTAAGAAAGTTCCCCCACCCCATCGCACATGCCCAAGTATCCATCCTTATGGCACTTGATTCCGTCACCACAAAGGAATATCTTTGAAGCTTTTCCTCCTTTCCCCTTCCGCCCGTTTCTTAGTTTGGGATAACTCGAAAGCAGAGGCTGAGGCAGGGGTTTGGGTGCAGATATTCCGTTTGGGAGGTGAGCTCAGGAATGAGGCAAAGTCAGGAAGAAAAGCCAACATCAAGGCATGTTACTGGGGTGCCAAGGAATATGTCAAGGCTATATATTGTCACCTTGCTTATTTAGCTTCTATGTAGAGTACATCGTGAGAAACACTACTGGATGAAGCACAAGCTGGAATCAAGACTGCCAGGAGAAATATCAGTAACCTCAGATATGCAGATGACACCACCCTTATGGCAGAAATTGAAGAAGAACTGAAGAGCCTCTTTATGAAAGTGAAAGAAAAGAGTGAAGAAGTTGGCTTAAAAGTCAGCGTTCAGAAAACTAAGATCATGGCATCCGGTCCCATCACTTCATGGCAAATAGATGGGGAAATAGTAACAGACTTTATTTCTTTGGGGCTCCAAAATTGCTGCAGATGGTAACTGCACCCATGAAATTAAAAGATGCTTGCTCCTTGGAAGAAAAGCTATATCCAACCTAGACAGCATATTAAAAAGCAGAGATATTACTTTGCCAACAAAGGGCCATCTAGTCAAAGCTATAGTTTTTCCAGTAGTCATGTATGGATGTGAGAGTTGGACTATAAAGAAAGCTGAGTGTTGAAGAATTGATGCTTCTGAACTGTGGTGTTGGAGAAGACTCTTGAGAGTCCCTTGGACTGCAAGGAGATCAAACCAGTCCATCCTGAAGGAAATCAGTCCTGAATATTCATTGGAAGGACTGATGCTGAAGTGGAAACTGCAATACTGTGGCCGCCTCATGCAAAGAACTGACTCATTGGAAAAGACCCTGATGCTGGGCAAGATTGAAGGCAGTAGGAGAAAGGGATGACACAGGATGAGATGGTTGGATGGCATCACCAACTCAATGGACATGAGTTTGGATAAACCCCAGGATCTGGTGAAGGACAGGGAGGCCTGGCGTGCTGCAGTCCATGGGGTTGCAAAGAGTCGAACACGACTGAGCATCTTCACTGAACTGAGTTGCCAGTGTGGGCAATGGGAGCTCCTGTACCCATTGCTTTGGTGCTGCTGCTGCTGCTAAGTCATTTCAGTCGTGTCCGACTCTCTGTGACCCCATACACAGCAGCCCACCAGGCTCCTCCGTCCCTGGGATTCTCCAGGCAAGAACACTGGAGTGGGTTCCATTTCCTTCTCCAATGCATGAAAGTGAAAATGGAAAGTGAAGTCGCTCAGTCATGTCCAACTCTTCACGACCCCATGGACCGCAGCCTACCAGGCTCCTCTGTCCATGGGATTTTCCACGCAAGAGTGCTGGAGTGGGGTGCCATCGCCTTCTCCACCCATTGCTTTAGGTCCACCCGTTTCAAGCTGCACTTGCACTTGGGCTGAACATAAATGGTTTGGGTCAGAGAGTATGATGATGCAGCTGAGTATGTACCCTTGAGAAGGGATTGTTTCGGTGACATTGGGCCCAAGTTCACTTGGAACTGTGCTCTGCAGCTACAGCTGAATTCAGAATTGGGCCCAAGGCAATGAACCCATTTCATCTGAAAGGCTCACCAAGCACAGTGACAGAGCAGCAGAGGCACAGTACTTTCTCCCCTAAGTGATTAGTCTTCTGCTTTTGATAAATAGAGAAAGGCCTGCTGGTGTACCAGGGAGTGCTCAGAGTAAGTGATCAGATGGGTCCCTGTGTGGTTGGTGTACTGCAGGCAGACTTTCTTCTGGATACATTATCTCTTCTCCTTTTTCTTTCAAAATGCTGCTGGAATTATCTGGCTTTTCTGAAAAAGTTCTGGACAAATCCAGTGAACAAGAAGCAATCATTAAGATTCCATTTCCTCACGGCTGCTCTTGAGGATTGTACTTAACTAGATCGAAATTGGAGGGATGTGCTTTAAATTAAGACAGTTTGATAAACCCGGCATGCTGTGAAGTCTGAAAGCCATATCCAGAATGCCAGATGCAACCTGGTTAGTCCTGAGATAGGCTGGGTGAGAGGCATCACACAGTGCAATTTTGGAATGAGATAGAAAGAAGCACAAAACTGCTTGAGTGTACCTTGTATCTTCTTTAAAAACGAGTGACCAACATTTTGGGGGCACTTACCGTGCGTTAAGTCTTTTAAGGCCACCTTGAGAGAGTGTGGTACTAAGTTAGAAAATGTATGTTCAGGGGCCATAGAGGCACTTGGGCTGGGGGAGAGCCATGTGAGGGTCTCCTATGGAGCTGACAGGGCCCTATTTCTTATTTCCAAGTGGTGGTTACAGAGATGTGCTCTGAGTAATATGTAGTACATTCATGCTGTATGTACCTTTTATTAAAATGCATGACCTTTTGTAATTGAAAGGTTAAAATATTAAACATTTGTTTAATGACTAGATACAAAACTTATAGCTTCTGTGGAGGAGAGAGTAATAGTAAGAAACAGGTAAGGCCACTGTTTGCATTATCTCACTTCATCCTTGGAACGCCCTATGAAGTCGGTAACACTATTATTATACCTTTTGTCCAGTAAGAAAACCGAGGCGCACAAAGATCAGATTACTTGCCCCAAGTCACACCGCTGTTGCTGAATACAGTTCATGTGCCCAAAGCCCAGTGAGGTCAAGCAAACTGAGACAGGGTTTGGAGCAGAGAAAGGTTTATTGCAGGACCAAGGAAGGAGAGCAGGTAGATTGTGTTCAAAGCTCCACTGGGACAAGAGCAGAGGGCCCCCGTGCCCCATGGAAGAAGTTGGTCACCATGTTCTTTCAGAGCAGCTGACATTTTTCTGCAGATACCAGCCACTCTTCTCCATCTCTTGGGTTTCCTTTAAATTAAAAGTCACTCATTAATTGTGGTTGCAAAGACAAGAGACTCCTTAATCAAGTTTCTGCAGACTTGACCCCCTTCCCAAGCAGGGTGCCGTATTGAATGAGTCTGGGATTTGGTTTCAGTTGATAACCTTTCCATCCTGTGTCAGGTCTGATCATTTTTTCCAGATGATCTCTTCTTTCAACTGATGTCACGTGGCTGCTTGTGAAATGCGCATCTGAATAATCTCAGATGACTGTTAATAAAGGGCAGTTTAAATATCATATTAAAATACATCCTTAGCTCTTAAAGGGCTAAAATTTGGATGCCAGTCACATCTGACATGCTTGATGCAATCAAGCAAGCTTGTATTTGGCATCTCTCTGGTAACTAGGTAGTGTGTAAGTTTAACAAAAATGTGGCCTTTAGTTGAGAAGATGGGGTATGTGTGAATGTGCAAATGAATATGAAGTCCTACCGGGGTGTGCTTTGAAATTGACATATTACATAATTTTCAGTAATTCACCTTGTAATCTTAGCCCACGCAAATCACAGCGCTTCTCAATTGTTTTCACTGATGACTCCAGCACTCTAATCCTTCTGTTACCCTTTGGGTATTGTAATCATTTTTAGCTACTTTCTTTGTCCCTACCTTTTCTCCTCACCCTTTTAACAGCTCACACTGAGCTTTGCACCTGGTAAGCACTCAACAGATGTCTCAAATATATTAATGCACGCCAGAGCCTCTCCACGCAATGCTTGATTTTTTTATGAACAGGAGGAGAATTTTAAATATTGATGTTGTGTGTAGAATCTCATATTACCCTCTTCCTTAGACCAGGATGCAGCCCTCAGTGCCGGTCCTCGAAGCTGGTCGGAATCAAATTCAATATTCAGTCAGTTTCCACCTATGCATCAGAACTTCAGAGAAGTATTTTAAACTTTTCTAACACGGAAAGGAAAAAAATGGACTGAAGATATGATAGATTGTTCTGTTCTGTCCATTTTTATTGCCCGGAAGCACCTTGGCTTCCTGAATGTGGATGAAGAGTTACATGTTCTCCATCAGTTACACTCAAGCATTGTGGCTCCTTTCTATTCCTCTGGAAGGCCGGACTCAGGCATTTGGCCTCATGGAAGCAAGAACCCAAGAAGCCACTTGCCTGGGTTTTTTTAATATAAATTTATTTATTTTAATTGGAGGCTAATTACTTTACAATATTGTATTGGTTTTGCCATACATCAACATGAATCCACCACAGGTATACATGTGTTCCCCATTCTGAACCCCTCTCCCTCCTCCCTCCCCATACCATCCCCCTGGGTCGTCCCAGTGCACCAGCCCCAAGCATCCAGTATCATGCATCAAACCTGGACTGGCGATTCATTTCATATATGATATTATACGTGTTTTAATGCCATTCTCCCAAATCATCCCACCCTCGCCCCCTCCCACAGAGTCCAAAAGACTGTTCTATACATCTGTGTCTCTTTTGCTGTCTTCAATACAGGGTTATCATTACCATCTTTCTAAATTCCATATATATACACGTTAGTATACTGTATTGGTGGTTTTCTTTTTGGCTTACTTGCCTGGGTTTTTTACCCAAGTCCTGATGGCTTATTGTACTTCCTCAGGAGGTCATTGCTCGTATACATGCCCCAGCAGGGCCCCTTCTCACAGAGGACAGCAGTACCGAGCAAAGAACCCATGCCCTGGAGCTGGAACCACCAGGGTGGCCCTCTGGCCAGCCACATTCCAGACTCAGTCTTTTTGTCGCCTTTCCTGTAGTGCTGAGTCTTCAGTGCCCCATCCGTCGAGTGGGAGCTAGAGCGCTTACAATGGTGGTACTGAGGGTGCCTGTGAACTAAGGCACCTGGCCCCAAATAGGGCTTCCCAGGTGGCTTGGCGGTCACAAACCCGCCTGCCAATGCAGGAGATGCAAGAGATGCAGGTTCGATCCCTGAATGTGGAAGATCCTCTGGAGAAGGAAATGGCAACCCACTCCAGTATTCTTGCCTGGAAAATTCCATGGACAGGGGAGTCTTGAGGGCTACAGTCCATAGGGTCGCAAAGAGGCAGACATGATTAAGGACACACACACAACATAAATAGGTTCTGAACAAATTGTTCTCCTCCCCTTATTGGAGGGTTTATAAGAAACTTCCTTTCCCTGTTTTTCCTTTTCAGGCTTTCTCTGTTTTGTTTCGTTTTCTGAGTCACTAGGAAGAGTGAGATGCTTCTTTTCAACATCCCTTATTCTTCCACAGCTTATTATCCATATAGGAGAAGACAGCAGATGGGGCTTGTGCATGGGAGGAAAAGCGTCTCTTCTAGTTAAAGGCCAGTGTCCTGCGGTGTGTCTCTGATACCCGATGGGATTAGGTTAAGCTTGGGATGCTGGTTGGAAAACACTGGTTGACTCTGGAAATGACTTGAGCTTTTTCGGTGATAAAGATCAGCAGTTTCACGATCATCCGTCACTTTTCTCCTGACGCTGGGAGGCTCCAGGAGAGGCCTGCCTATCTTATGCTAAAGTGAATGGTCCTCAAATCAGAGGAAGCTGATGCCGTCTGACGCACCCGGCGGCTCCTCTGGTCCCTGGATCAAGGCAGGAGCAACAGCTTGGAGCACATGGTTGGCTGCGTTCTTGTCTCTGCTTCCCACAGAGAAGTCTCAGATGACTGCGTATGCTAGAGTTTTAGCAACTGTGACCTCAAAAACCACACCCTGAGCTACAGGAACACTTCCAGCAGAACGGACATTTCCCTGAAAAGCTGACCTGAGTTTTTCATTTCCCCTCTCACTAGTGCCTGTGTCATCTCAGGAATCTAGACTCAGAGACAGAAACCCCAAGTGGGAAAGTGTGCTGAAGGATCTTTCTTGGACAGAGGCACCCAAGTCAAACCCCACCTCCGTGTGATGAGGAGGTTGCTTAGAGACAGTGCGAGTGGTCCGCAGCTAACACCAACTTGGGGCCCAGGGCATGTGACCCATCTCTAATCCTAGCTCCTGTTCAGTTTTGGTTCTTTCCCATATTCCTGGTGGAGGAAGCACTTGCCCCCGGCAGTGCCTCAGGGCTGTACAGATCTTTTAAGAATTGTTCCCACAAATAAAGGGTAAATGCAGAAAGAGAATAAAGGGCTCCTCTCCCGGTCTACAGTCTAGTGCCTTCAAAGAACCTCTTCCTCCCTCCCTCTATTCTGGCCTCCTTTCCTAAAAGGAAATCAACCCATTTACACAAACTAGGGAAACGGAAGACCGGCAAAGCTGAGTGATGAGGTGTCCCCACTGGGGCATGCTACACCCACGCCTCTGAGAAACAAGAGATGCTCCTTCATGTAGGGGGTTCCTGGGAAAATGCCTACGTGAGTGCGTTCAGTGCAGAGTCAGTCTGCTGGCTGGTTTCTGTCCTCTTGGGGTAGGGATGTGGGGGGGCGGCGTGGCCTTCCTGTGCGCGTCTCTTGTTTAACCTTGCAGCACAAGGATGGCCTTGATAGCCCAGGACGTGCTGCCCGGCCTGTCTCCCTGGCACCATCCAGTCGTTTGTGGGGCAGTCAGGGCTGGAGGAAAGATAAGACACATTCTGTCAGGACGGATGTAGCCCCTGTTATCCACGTGACTTTAAAGTCTGTGTTTGCTGCTTTGGGAGAAAACGTACCCAGCATTGTGGCCTGTGAGGTCATCTCATTTCTTCCCCTTTTTGTAATTCAAATCAGTAACCAGTAGTTGAGAGCCAGTCTTCCAAGTTAGAAAGAATAAGTCAAGCTCCCCCCAGACTAAAGGATGGATCGTTGTGGGGTGTTCAGACAGGTGTGCAGTGGACGGCAGTGCAGGGCAGAAGCAGAGAAGGTTCTGGGGAGCTGGGGAGCTCTCAGTGGGAGAGGATAGGCTAACTCAGATCTGGGGGAGCCTGGCCAAAGAAATTTTACTCACACTGGATGTTTCCCAGGTGAGAGAGGCAGTGCCAACAGAGGAGATCCTTGTGCTCAGAGAGAATGACTGGCTTACGGTGGAGGCACCAAGAGGAAGACCTTGGGTGGGGAGACAGGAGAGAGTGGTGGTTAGGACCCCAGAGCTGGACGGCCTGGCTCAGCTCCTGGTTCCGTCGCTTCATAGCTGGGTGACCTTCGGAAAGTTACTCAACCTCTCTGTGCTTGTTTCCCCATCAGTAAGATGGACATAATAGTACCTCCTTCATAGAGTTGTTGTAGAGTCAGCACTCTGATATGTCCTGGATCTTACGTTATTAATCATATGATAGGTAATAATTGTAATTGTATGGAATGCACACATAGTATGTGCTGTGCTTAGTCGCTCGGTCGTGTCCGACTCTTGGTGACCCCGTGGACTGTAGCCCATCAAGCTCCTCAATCCATGGGATTCTCCAGGCAAGAGTACTGGAGTGGGTTGCCATTTCCTTCTCCAGGGGATGAGTTAATTAGAGTTGCATGACCTGTGGCTGATTTAACCCCCAAATGCATATTGTAGTTCCGTCTCTAATTAGACTAATGAAGAGAAGGTGTGATGAGCTTCCTCCACACCTGATCTAAAAAGAACTTTATAATTGTCAGAAGAAAGCAAGCAAGCTTTAACAACTTCTACACTCATGTACATCAACATAGCGCTTACAGGTTAAGACATCCTGGCAGCGTTAAACTATTGCTCTACTCAAGTATGGGGCTTTTACTCCAGAGATGTGCTAACCTGTTTATCAACCTGGTAAGAATTTTAGTGACACTTGTTGAAGACAGGGAATGCATAGATGGGGCTGAGTGAGTGAGTGAAGTTGCTCAGTCGTTTCCAACTCTCTGGGACCCCATGGACTGTAGCCCACCAGGCTCCTCTGTCCATGGCATTTTCCAGGCAAGAATACTGGAGTGGGTTGCCATTTCCTTCTCCAGGAGATCTTCCCAACCCAGGGATTGAACATGAGTCTCCTGCATTGTAGGAAGATGCTTTATCACCTGAGCCACCAGGGAAGTCTAGAATGGGGCTGCTGCTGCTACTGCTGCTAAGTCACTTCAGTCATGTCTGACTCTGTGCGACCCCGTAGACAGCAGCCCACCAGGCTCCCTGTCCCTGGGATTCTCCAGGCAAGAACACTGGAGTGGGTTACATGGTACTAATTTCTCCACTTTAAAATGTTTTTAAAATCTCTTATTTTTCCTTTGGTTTCTAAGGAGAATTACACTGAGAAGGGTTAGATGCTGTTAGGAACCATTCTTAAGAGAGAATATGGCATGATTTAAGGCCACTGGAGAAGACAGTTTATCCTTTCAGCCTAGTGATGTCGCCACCAGGCTGAGCGACTCCATCAGTGAAAGTTGTGCCTTGAGCTCTTTTGAAAATGAACCTGTGAGTTACACAGTGCTCCAGAAGTATTCATTAGACAGCAGCAGTTTGCTTTGGGTCGCTTCACTTGTTTAATGAACAGACTCCTTTAGAAGCCAGAGGTGTGACGTTTAGGCCTCTCAAGAAACAACTCATGGCATGAACGTTGAAAAAGTGACCTAAAGATAAAGAACTTAGCAAGCTGCCCGAGGACAGTGGCTCCCAGATCTTGGAAGGAGAAAAAAGGGACCTAGAGAGGTGAAAGAATAAACTTAATTTCATCTAAAGCCAGCTCAGCCTGTCCCCAGCTCCTGGGTGTGGATAATGATTTAGAAGAGAGCTTTCTGCCTTTTTCTTGAGTAGCCAGATTACAGCTGAGCTCCCAAGGGATCAGATTTAGTAGTGGGAACATTCTAAAGATGCTGGGAGAATCCAAATCTGCATATTCTCATGACTGGAAGAATAGTGAGCCCTGAAGAGGGGCTGTCACCAGGAAATAAATGAAGGACAAGGAGAGAGAAGCTTAATAGCTTGTGCCTCTCTCTCCCCAGGTGCAAAGCAGGAAACATTTAGGCGCTTATAATGGGTGCATGTCTCTTAAAATGAGAACTGGAAGGCCACTTAAATTTAAATTCTACAGCCAGCTCTGGTGGGGGAACATCACACTGGCCGACCTCTGTCTGTCCTTGGTGGTTTGAGGAGGGTTGGTTGGACCTAGGTGGGGTGTTCTGTTGTTCACCGCTGAAGTTTTGACAAGAATTCAAGCATCCCTAGCCATTCCTTTAAAACAGATAAAAGAATATCAAGTCAAAATCAAGAAAATAGTTACGAATGACATCTGTATGTGTTGCTAGAAATGCTGGCCCTCATCACATCCCCTTCGTTAACTTGCATCCCACGCTGGGTAGAGGTCACTTTGTATTCAGGCCATCACAGTGACATGTGGTCAGGGACTGGGGGGCTCAGATAGCCGTGAGGAGGAGCAGTGTTGTAAATTGCAGATTTGCCAATGAAGGCAGTGCTTAAAGGTCAGACAGCACAAGTCTCAAAGGGGCAAGAGAGCTTGCTGTCTCAGGTTCAAGAAGGGGAACCAGTCCTCCCATCTTCAAATAACCCAAGGAAATGCCCCAGGATTTAAAAGGCTGAGCAGGGGTTTTGTCAAAGGGTCTGGGGGTGCTGAGCCACAGCAAGCTCATTTGTGAGCATCTGTGAGGTCTCCCTCTCCCCAGGTTTTAACCAGACACATTACCACTGGGACCTGGAGGTGTGCCTGCCTGGGCAGAGGTTTCTCCAGCTGACTTGGAAGAATCAGAGCATGGCTCCCCATCCCACGGAGTTCCCTGACCAGTAGTATTCCCTGGGGTTCGTTCATTAAAGGCAGATGTAATTAATGCCTGTTTCCATGTATTTTCTTGAATTAATGAAATAGTTGTGTGTTTATGAAATGAAACCGCCTGAGGCCATTCAGGTGCACGTCTGTGCTAGCCCAGCGTGCAGGCTCTACTCCAGTTACCTCTGTGCCTCGTGGCCACGAGTGCGGTTCAGTTGTTAGTCAAATGCTGCCTTGTGTCTGTCTAGAGAGGCCTTTTGATTGAAGACAGTATCTTAGACTTGGCAGCTCCAGCTGCTGTAACAGAATGGCCCACGCTGGGTGACTCGGACAGAAATTTATTTTCTCACAATTCCGGAGGCTGGACGTCTGAGATCCGGGTACCAGCATCGTGGGTTCTAATAAGGACTTTCTTCCTGGCTTGCAGATGGCCACCTTCTCAGTGTGGTCTCACGTGGTGGAGAGAGAGAGTGACAAAGTTCCTAGTGCCTTTTTTTGTAAGGACATTAACCTCATCATTAACCCCTGCTCACATGACCTCATCTACTCATTACCCCCCAGAGGCCCACCTCCAAATACCATCACATTGACTAACTTGGGGAGGGATGGAGGGGATGCAAATATTCATCCACATCAAGACCCAGATCTTCAAGTGCACCTTAAGGGCATTCAGGTAATATGGTGGACTGAGTCCATGACTTTGTCATCACGCCCTCCTGAAACACCAGGAAGTGATATTAAAGGGCCATAGACATATTAACCTATTAGGACAAAGAAAACAGCAGAATAATAGAAATAAAATTTAACAAAACTTTCAAAGCTGAAAAGCAGATGAATGGATTGAACAGACCAGAGAAAGGTGAAAACTAACTCTTCACAGTTTGGGAGCCATGGGCCGGAAAATTCATGCTACAGAAACCCAGAAAGTTTCAGGAGCCAGAGGCTTCAGCCAGCTTAAAGACAGGCTGGAGGGTGCAGGTGGGGCTGGAAAAGGTGGATGCTTTAAAAGATCATGTAAGAAGCAGTTAGATCTCTGGATCCCCTCATTCACCCCATGCAGAGAAGCAACTGCTCCCTGCTTCAAATCCTGGCAAAAAAAGTGGAGCTCAGCCACTGTGGACCTTGAACCAATGTGGTTATGGCCACGTGGGCCACGCCCACTGGGGTAGCGGGGCTCCGTAATGAATAGCGAATGACTGCTTGCTAACCTGTGATGAGGCCCATCTTTTTTCCCACCCCTGCCCTGAGAGCTGGGCATACCAGCAGCCAAGGCTGGTGTTTGCCAAGGAGACTAGAGGACTCTTAACTAGGGAATGTATTCAGGCCTTGGGAAAGCTCCCAGATATGGACAGTCTGGGATCCTCCACTAAACAGAAGTGTCTCCACCTGAAGCCCCTCACCTGATATTCACCTCACTGGGTACCATTCAGTACAGTCACCCTGGGCACGCGTGACCCCAGCCGCAGAGCACTTGAGATGTGGGCAGTAAGGCTGAGGAGCTGGGTTTGTATTTGTGTTTGACTTTAATGAACTTGGGTTTCCCTGGTGGCTCAGCTGGTCAAGAATCTGCCTGCAATGCAGGAGACCTGGGTTCAATCCCTGGGTTGGGAAAATCCCCTGGAGAAGGGATGGGCTACCCACTCTGGTATTCTGGCCTGGAGGATTCCGTGGGCTGTATAGAACATGGGGTCACAAAGAGTTGGACATGGCTGAGCGACTTTCACTTCACTTTATGAACCTAAGTAGTCGTGGGGGTGGGGGGCTGTCTCTTATACACATCTAGATGTGTATAAGAGACAGCTGTAGCCCATCAAGCTCCTCAATCCATGGGATTCTCCAGGCAAGAGTACTGGAGTGGGTTGCCATTTCCTTCTCCAGGGGATGAGTTAATTAGAGTTGCAATTTGACTTTGTTTTTCGAAAGGTTCTGGCCTAGTTTTTACTGAAGCAGTGGTTTTAAGTTTCATACCCACCAGACAATTCCTGAGGAATTTCCTTTCTGCCAGACAAACACTGTGTAGGTCTCTGATCTTATTCTAATTCCGTATGTTCGAACCCTGGCCCCCACAGCTGGATTTCCATATTTTTGCATCAGTGTAATGTCGTCCATGAGTAAGTACTCCTGCATCTGGGTTGCCGATTCCATGTGTTAATACTTATGTGGGTATAGATTTGGGCTTCGTCTTACACACAAAAAAAGGGCACAGTTCCTTCCAAATCTTGTTCCTATAAGCAGGTACTATGATTAAGGTGCTCGGGCAATTTGATTATCAATCTACTGTGGCTTCATTTGTAACAAGAGTAGAGGTAATAATTGCTCACAGATTTGACGTCTGCGAATTCACCTACTCGCTAGCATGTACTTGTAACCCCAACATCAGGGCTTGCGACCCTTTGCGGTGATCTGCAGCCACGTGCAGAGCAGGGAAGAGCTTGAGCCCGCTGACAAAGCGCGCCTTCCCTGCTGAGACGAAACAAGGCAATCATCTGGCATCTTATTTCAGTTCTCATATGGAACTAAGTGCCCTTTTGCAGTCTACCTAGTGCCGTGGTTTTTGTGTTTTCAGGCTTTTTGTTGGTGGTTTCTCTGTTTACAATGAGGCACTCACGGTGTTGAAGCCCTGTTTGATGTTTCTTACTGCGGGAAGGTTCTGCTGTGCCTTATGAAGAAAATGCGTGTGTTTTATAAGCTTTTGTTCAGGCGTGAGTCATAGCGTTGTTGACAGAGTTCAAGGTTAATGAGCCAACAACATGAAATAAATATGTGAGGTGATAGGTGTGTTAATTAATGTAATGGAGAAATCTTCTCACTATGTGTATGTGTTATCAACCACTTTGTACACTTTAAATATCTTGAAATTTTATTGTCAATTACACCTCTGTAAAACTGGGGAAGGAAAAAAAAAAACAGAAACACGTGTGAAATAAAATTATGTGTTGATCCCTTGACAAAAATACTGTTACCCAAGGCTTGAAGGACCCTAACCCTGGGAGAGATGGTTGAGTATTCGTTAACCCGGTATTCTTACCAGTGTTAGACAACAGAGCGAACCATGGGCATCGACTGTAGTCACTTCCTGCTGCTGCTGTAGTTTTAGGTGCTTTTAGGAGTGATCTTCCTGAGCAGTCTTCTGTACTTGCCCTGCTCTGATTTTTATTTGTATTCTTAGTAACTAGTAACCTCAGTGGTAGTCTTGGTGTTACGATTATCCTCCTATGTTGATTTTATCTTGTTTTCAAGGCCAGCAGCTTTTTGAGGTGTTACTTTGCAGTTTTCTTTAAAAAGAATTTACTATTTGTTTTTGCTGTGCTGGGTCTTGGTTGCTGTGCGCGGCTTTCTTAGGTTGCAGCGAGCGGGGGCTGCCCCTGTGGTGTCCCAGCTTCTCGCTGCAGGGGCTTCTGTGGTGGAGCACTGGCTCCAGGCGGGCCTCAGTACTGTGGTACACAGGCTTAGTTGCCTCATAGCGTATGAATCTTCCCAGACCAGGGATTGAACCCATGTCCTCTGCACCGGCAGGCAGATTCTTCATGACCGGATCGCCAGGGAAATCCACCTTTCAGTCGTTTTTAATGTTACTTCAGTGGAAGAAACCCATTGAAAAATCATTTATAAAGGCTAGTCCTGTGCCTTCATCTTCTGTCTCCATCCGTCAATGGAAGAAACCCACTGAAAAATCATTTATAATGGCTAGTCCTATGGATTCATAGGACTATCTCCATCCAACAAAGGGAGAAATATATCATTCCTAAAAGTTCATCAAAATTTGAGTCTGTGGCTAAGGATTTAAATGAGAAAAATCCCAATATTTAGAGGCATAGTTCTTGTATTTTAAAAAATACTACATTGAACATAGTCCAGGTTAAATAAATGCTTTTCATGTGAAGATATTCCACATGGAAAATGTCCAGATTCTGCATCTGTGTCTGGTTAATGTCTAATATGAATTTAATAATATTTAAGAAACATTTTTCTTATTCAAGTAAGACTCCCTTCTCGAGATTCATACCACTGTATAACCATGCAGGAAGAAAAAAAAGACACAGAAGGAGCATAATGCTAATACTGAGTTAGTTCTGTTTATATGTGTATGTAAATTAGAAATTATCTCAATCTACTAAATGGTAAAGATACATTATTGTGTTTATGTTTAAGTAATAATAAATATCAGTGTATCCTGAATCTAGTAAGTACCAGATCAGTGTTTTGGGCAGGGTGGGGGAGGTTAAAAAAAAAGTGGGGGGAAGAGATAAAAAAAGGAATGAACCTACTCAATTCTTCAAATGAGCAGGAAAGAAAATAACCGTGGATGCCTGTAAAAGACTACTTGCTAATTTTAAGTGTGTTAAATGCTGGTTAGACTTCAAGGTAAGAGAATGGGTGACTGGTTTATACCAAGAGACTGAGGCCTGGTTCCCACTAAAGATTGGAATGGCCTTGAATAAGCCTTTTAGCCCTAGAACCAAAATGTGTAACCCACTGTAGTATCTAAGCTAAATATCCAGCATGTGTTTGGTATCTACCCGCTCATTAAACATCACAGCCACGTTATGTGGCTGACATCATCATTTCTGATCTACCAACAAGGAAAGTGAGGCTCAGAGAGGTCCAGTAACTCGTCTAGGGTCACACAGCTAGTAAACAGTGGAAATGCAATTTGAGCTCAGGTCTGTTGGACTCCAAAATCTGTATTCCCTACCAAATGTTAAACCTTTATGCATCAACCTGTATTTCTGAATTTGAGTTTGAATTGTTGGAGATAAGCTTCAATATTCTTATTTGCCTCTTCTCTCTCTAGTAGGTGCTGAAGTATAAATTGATGTATATATTTTTTAATGTTTTATACAGTGCAAACAATTGACACTATTTCTAAAGAATCATATAGAAGTTGACTATAGAAGTGAATCGTCTGCCAGAAGTTTTTAAATTTTGGCAGATATTGACTTCCTGCAGAAATTTTAACTGTTAACCGTTGGGAAATCCTTCTTCCCTTTCCATTTCCTCCACCTGACTCCTTGATCGAAGGTCAATATGAAGTGCATATCTGTCTGTTTTGAGGGAATAAGACTCAAGGAATGAAAAATGCAAAGTAAGAGAGGTTTGTGTATGCCATGCATCTGATCTTCCTGACATTGATTCTCCATGTGACTGAAAGTATCCTAGAGTTCAGCTTTTGGGTTTAGTTACTGACTGTCAATGTTGAGTGCATATATCACTGGAAATCTCTTCCAGCTTCTGTCTCTTAGAAAATTAGTAAGTCCGTGAGTTCTCATCCATTTGTAAAAATATTTGACTTCTTAGCTCTTTGATATTTATCATGTATTCATACATCTTGACCCACTCCTATGCTCTTGCCTAGAAAATCCCATGGACGGGGGAGCCTGGTGGGCTACAGTCCATGGGGTCACGAAGAGTCGGACACGACTAAGCGACTTCACTTCCACTTTTCACTTTCATGCATTGGAGAAGGAAATGGCAACCCACTCCAGTGTTCTTGCCTGGAGAATCCCAGGGACGGGGTGTCTGGTGGGCTGCCGTCTATGGGCTCACATAGAGTCAGACACGACTGAAGTGACTTAGCAGCAGCGGCAGCATACAACTTGAAAATACATACACTAGTTTATAACCTATAGAAAAAATGGAAAGTAATGCATGTGTATGAGAATATGAATGTAGGTGTACCTCTGATGTATTGTGCGGATGATTCTTTACGCTTGAAGGATGATTTTAGGGTGTGTTTCTTTTTTTTTCCTGTGCTAGACTTTGTCCCATCTTTGGGTTGAATGGCTTATACAAACTATGGCTTATTTGGAGCCATTTTTGCATTCTTTTTGTGTTTGACCAAAAAGAATCAGAGACTGGTTGGACTCCCCCCGCAAAGCATCTTCTTATGTTCTAAATGGATGGCTTTAGTGACAGCTCCCAGAAATTTTAATTCCCACTGGCCTCTAGGAATCTAGATTTAAACAAAGTAGGCTTGATAAGCATGATACTGTAGAATCAGAACTGTGTCCTGGCTTTGTCACTTTGAAGGTATACTGTGTATTTTCTGAACTTCAGAAATACAGATTAAGGTTGTTGAAGTGCTTAGAAAACAGTAACATCAGTATACCTTCACTACATTGTTAATTTCTTAGGTATTTTTAGCCAAGCACAGGCCCACAGCCTTGTTGAGCTGTGTACATAACCCTGTCTGCCTGTGATTTATGTTGGTTGACATCATTATGGAAATAGTGTAACGCTTCGTTAAGCATTAGGAAATTAGGTGTTCTGTATTAATCATTTTACCAAGAGTCTGTCTCTTCGGTGCCTTAAAGTATTTAAAAAATCAATTTCTCTTTGAAATATGTGCTTTCCCATTTCTCCTCAGAGTACAGTAAACCTAATTTTATCCTTTCGGGATGCTTCAGGGTCCTTATTAAAACATTTCTTACTATGCATGCCCTGAATAATGATGCTCACAGGGGCTATTAAAGGGTGTAGAACCATTTGGTCTTTTTTGCTTTAAAATCCCCTCCCCATCTCCATTTCTCTATGATGCTACTTCTATCCGGCTGCTTCTTGCTTTCTATGTAACGCTTCGTTAAGCATTAGGAAATTAGGTGTTCTGTATTAATCATTTTACCAAGAGTCTGTCTCTTCGGTGCCTTAAAGTATTTAAAAAATCAATTTCTCTTTGAAATATGTGCTTTCCCATTTCTCCTCAGAGTACAGTAAACCTAATTTTATCCTTTCGGGATGCTTCAGGGTCCTTATTAAAACATTTCTTACTATGCATGCCCTGAATAATGATGCTCACAGGGGCTATTAAAGGGTGTAGAACCATTTGGTCTTTTTTGCTTTAAAATCCCCTCCCCATCTCCATTTCTCTATGATGCTACTTCTATCCGGCTGCTTCTTGCTTTCTGATTTATGTTTCTATGGTCTAGAAAACCAGACTACCAAGCCCATTCAGATTGTAACTAAAATTAAAGTAAACTGGCTGGGAGTGGGAGCTTGGGGAGCCCCCAGAATGATTTAGCTGCGTGAGTTTTAATGCGTGGATTTGTGCCATCCATTCTGCTGGCTGCATCGCTTTTTTTGGCTTCTTGCTGGCTAGAAAGTTGACTCCAATTTAGATTTGTGAATGCTGTGGTGACTTAAAACTCTAGCAACTATTACAAAGTAATGCCTGGATTCTCAAGAGGAAGACAATTTGTTGAATTTGTTTCAAATCATTAGGAAAGGTGAAAGTTCTCTAAGTTAAAATACATCAAAATAAAGAAACAAGTATTACCTGAGTTTCAGATTCATACTCATTTAATTGGCTCGCCTGCTATTCCAGTGGTTTTTTTAAACTGGGAAGGAATTGACAGGTATGGAAGATTTAGCTTCAGCTCACAACCTGAAAGCCTTTTTCTTCTTGCATATTTTTCCTGAGCAACCATGAGCCCAGTATAAATTTTGCAATTCCATTGAGGCAAGTTAAAATTTTAGCTGAACCTTCTCATAAACTGGCAACATGAGACTTGAAAATAGTTTAATGACCTCATTAGAAATTCATCCAACCTGTGATTTTAGATAGGTGCATTTGAAAACAACCTTTTAGGTGTATTCTAAATGACCAAAGCCTGGTATGCTCTAAGCTAGTTCTATAAAATTCCCACCTCAAACTTGTAAGCTGAGACTTAGATTTTTTAAAAAACCCTTTTTTACTCTTCAAATCAGTTTCTTATTTTGAGGAGTTCTTGGTAGGAGAATGCGACTCTGAATTTTCTCTGTAACTGGATAGATCAGTTGTAGGCTAATCCTCAGTGGCACAGATAGTAAAGAATCTGCCTGCGATGCGGGAAACCTGGGTTCAGTTTCTAGGTCGGGAAGATCCCCTAGAGAAATAAACAGCAACCCACTCCAGTATTCTTGCCTAGAGAATGCCGTGGACAGAGGATCCTGGCGAGATATAGTGCATGGGGTTGCTAAGTCTAACACAACTTAGTGATTAAAACACTTTCAGGTTGTTATTGTTCAGCCCCTAAGTTGTGTCCAGTTCATTGTGACCCTCGTGGGCTGCAGCACACAAGTCTTCCCTGACCTTTACTATCTTCCAGAGTTTGCTCAGACTCAGGTCTATTCAGTCGCTAATACCATCCAACCATCTCATCCTCTGTCGCCCCCCCTATTCCTCCTGCCCTCAATCTTTCTCGGCATCAGGGTCTTTTCCAGTAAGTCAGCTCTTCTCATCAGGTGGCCAGAGTATTGTAGCTTCAGCATCAGTCCTTCCAATGAATATTCAGGAATCATTCCAATGATTTCCTTTAGGATTGACTGGAGTGGGTCAATCCACTCCAGGGGGTCGTTCCAACCCAGGCATTGAAGCCAGGTGTCCTGCATTGCGGGCAGATTTTTTTACCTCTGAGCCACCAGGGAAGCTCATTCATAGGTGGAGACATAAAAGTTTTAAAGGTGTAATTTTCTTATTGGTAAAGTTAAAGTGCTTTCCTCTCATCCATGCAAAGTAGGAAATGAGGGTAACTTTATCATGAATATTTAA
Organism: Madoqua kirkii; assembly: GCA_006408675.1. NCBI lineage: Eukaryota > Metazoa > Chordata > Mammalia > Artiodactyla > Bovidae > Madoqua > Madoqua kirkii. The sequence goes on from SJYC01120649.1 coordinate 22,972, forward strand.
GAAGGTAAAAATTCTACTTTGATTATATTGACATAGGAAATCCTTAAGGTACTGTTCAAACAATAGCTACACAACCCTTACATGAAATAGCGGACCTCTGGGAAGTAGAGAATAATGCTACTTCTTACATATAACTTTCAAAACACCTAAAATTTGTTACTGCCCACTTTCCAACAGCTTTGCCTTTTCCCTCTCACTTCTCTGAATGTTTCTTCCAGCTGCATCGCTGTATCTGTCTCTAAGGCTCACTCATTGTCTTGTGGTTTCTCATCCAGTTTCATTTCCCCGGGAAGCCCATTCTCCCCCTTGATTTTATACTGAGAGTTGTTTGGTTGTCCCTTTGCTTCAGATTTCTTGTCAGCTCTCCAGTTTGCATATGTTTGACCTGACCATAAGACATTTTCATTGGGACACCCTAACTCATTCAGAAGACGAGCCTGTCTCACTCCCAGCCCAAAGTCAGACCCCTTCCTTACCTCCCCATCAGGGTTGGGGCAGCAGTTGAGTTCAGTGCAGGAAGGGATTTGATATAAGAAATTAGGCACTTACGTCACTTGGAGAATGAAAAGGTAATGGAAAGTTATCTGAATACAGTTAGATAGGAACAGGTGGATTCAAACTCGGGGTTGCATTCCCAAGCGGAAATACTAAGGGGAAAAACAACAACAGCTTAGAAAAAGCGGAAGAAACAGGAGACTCTCAGCCCCTTAGATCAGAGTTCAAGAGGAAACTGAGAAAAGGGCTCAGTTACTAAAACTGGGGTTCCAAAATCAGTACTTGGGCAGAGCAGGATTAGCTACGGTTCTTAAGACCAGGTTAGATGTCTTATTCTCCACTCCGTTTCCAATGCCTACCTGTATGCCTGGAACATAGGATGGGCTAAAATCAAAACATAACAGGAAATATTATTGGAAAAAAAGATGAATGAAATCCACAGGTAAAATATTCAAAAACTGCTCATTGACTTGAAGCACAGCAGACAGTTGAGGTTAGTATAGAATCCTGTGGAGTCTCTGGGCACGGAAGGCCGAGCAGAAGCTGCCTTCTGTTGGGGTGAATCTTCCATTGAGACTGAGCACATTCAGTGAGATGTATTTCACCTTGCATTTCTCTAAAAATGACATCAGTCACAAGCTGTGTAGATGCTACATTTAATTCCTATAACTCTCAATTAAGTCAAGAACAAGGTTTACTTTAAAATCCTGTCAGTTAATATTTCCATTTCAAAAGCCTATTCAAATTTTTGTGGAATTTTAACTTCATTTAATTTAGTAACATGTAGCATTCTACTTTTAAAATTATAATTAAAATGGTTTAAAAGCTTTCTCAGCTTGTTAGATCTGTTGTGTAGACCTTTTTTTTTTAGGGATTCATTTCAATTATGTGACTGAACCTCACATACAAACATATAACCTTCCCATATTGTTTTAATAATATTGGAAGGAGCTTTTAAAAAGCAAGAAAAAAAGAAGCTTAAATTCAGATGTCATTCAAAATTTGAGTTTCTTGAAATTCCCTAATCTCCTTTCTTCTAATATCCTTTCTAAGAACCACTATAAGTAAGATAGTACACTAGACTCCCTTTTAAGGAAGGAAATTCAATATAAGATTTTTGGACTCTGAGGGAAAGGGAGAGGGTGGTATGATTTGGGGGAATGGCATTGAAACATGTATACTATCATGTAAGAAGTGAAGTGCAGTCTATGTTCGATACAGGATACAGGATGCTTGGGGCTGGTGCATGGGGATGATCCAGAGAGATGATATGGGGTGGGAGGTGGGAGGGGGGTTCAGGATTGGGAGCTCATGTACACCTGTGGTGGATTCATGTCAATGTATGGCAAAACCAGTACAGTATTGTAAAGTAAAATAAAGTAAAAATAAAATTCAAAAAGATAGATAACTGACAAAGTCCTACTGTGTATCACAGGGAACTATACTCAATACTTTGTAATAATCTATAAGGGAAAGGAATCTGAAGAAATAGATATGGATATAGGGATAACTGAATCATTTTGCTGTACACCTGAAACTAACTCAACAGTGTAAATCAACTATACTTGAATTCGAAACTAGAAAATAAATTCAAATGGCCCCTCATCGCATGCATCAGTTTCTTCAAGTAGAGGTTCATGTGGGTAACCCTCTGAAAAGAACCTCTCTGAATCATTAACTCAGAAGAGGTTACAATCAGTTGTTGGGAGAACTGGTTGAGATCTTTGTTCTAGTTCTGATTAGCAAGCCGGCCTTCCTGGCTCAGGTTCTCACAGGGCTGGTTTCTGCCTTCTCTTCTGATCCCAGCCAAGATCCCACCTGGCGCGCCTACCAGGTGACACGTCCTTCCTCTGAATGCACAGCATTCCCTGCTGTCTCCCCACTTCACTCGGCCCTGAGCTTGAAAACTCTGCCCAGAGACCTGTGCCCTCATCTGGCCCGCACAGTCTGCAGACACTGAGCCTCCCGTTGCCCTCCACAGCCCACGCACAGTAATAGTGACAGGTGTCCATGACATCGTGGCCGATGATGTAGTCACGGCGATTACAATCTATTTTATTAAAAGGGAATCACTGTCTTTGGGAAGCACTACAGAAAATTAGCAGTTGAGGCTGCCAGGTAATCAGTGGACAGTCTTCGGCACTCTGAATGTGAAATACTTCTGGAAGTATGAGATGTTAGATTTTGGTTTGGTTTTGTCCTCCTCTCTTTTGTAATTTTTTTCTTAATTTATTTTTAATTGAGGAATAATTGTTTTCAATATTATGTTGGTGTCTGCCATACATCAACATGAATCGGCCATAGGTATACATATGTCCCCTCCTTCTTAAACCTCCAACCCCATCCCAACCCTCTACGTTGTCACAGAGCCCCGGTTTGAGTTTCTTTTTTTTTGAAGTATAGTTGATTTGCAGTGTTGTTAGTTCTTTCTCAGATTTTTTCCAGTAATAGGTTATTACTAAATATTGAGTGTACTTCCCTGTGTTACACAGTAGATCCTTGTTGGTTATCTGTTTTATATATAGTAGTGTGTCTATGTCAGTCCCAAATTCTAATTTATCCCTCCTCTTCCAGTTTCCCCCTTTGGTAACTCTAAGTCTGTTTTCCATATCTGTGAATCTGCTTCTGTTTTGTAAATAAGTTCTTTTGTATTATTTTTTTAGATTCTACATATATATTTGTCTCTCTCCTTCTGACTTCACTTAATATGATACTTCTATTCCATCCATGTTGCTACAAATGGCATAATTTCATTCTTTTTGTATGGCTGAGCAATATTCTGTTGCGTATTTGTACCACATTTTCTTCGTCCTTTCATCTGTTGATGGACATTTAGGTTGCTTCCATGTCTTTACTGTAAATACTGCTGCAGAGGCATTGAAGTACATGTGTCTGCACCCCAGGGTGTATACTCTTTTTTCTTTAGAAAGTACAGAAGACAAAAATTAATTTGGTGTACTGAGGAATGTTAATGGAATGTGCCTACCATCTGAAGCTAGTCTCGTGCCTTAACTATAGAGATATTCAGATTTTAGTGACTGAATAAATGAATAACCGTGTAAACTAGATTTGGGCACAAGCCATCTGAATTCAGAGGGCTACATACAGTGGTACTTTCAAAAGCTGTCTCACTGGTAGGTTAAATCGTTGGGCTTAAGTCATCCATATTCCTTTCCCCCTCCTCTTGTTTGTCCAAAATAAAAATAAAGGAAGTCTGGTTTCTGTATTTGGGAATTCCTGTGGTGTGACTTCTACGCTGCTGTATTGTACTGAGATACGGTTATATTGCACGGGTTGTCCGTGCACGTGGGGACTGGGACCGAGTGAGTCTGTTCCTGTTGTCATCCACCTGGACAAGGAGGCCAGTCTCTCTAGAAACCTGAAAGGGGGCAAGCAGGCTCCAGGTGGTGGGAGAGGAAAATACATCTCTTGGATTCGCCTGTGAAGCATCAGAGGCTGGTTGGGCCCCTTGAGATTGAAGAGGTGATGTGTCTCCCACCTGCTAACAAAAAAAAGCGGAGGGAGTTTTGTCCTCCTTGGGGCCTGAGCATTAAAGGTGGAACCGTGTCTCTTGAAGGCAATGTGGAGCAATAAGCATAGTCGCAGAGAAAGCTGGACATTAGTTACAGGCAGTGAGACAGATGTTAGTCCTTACTACTGCGGTGGTAGTACCCAGTGTGACCTGAGCTCAGCTTCATGCAAACAAAAGGCTTGAGGCCTTGAAACACGGGGTTTGCTAAAGGTCCTGGAGCTGGTCAGCGCTGTGAGCAGGCTGTCTGTGTCTATTCACAGGCTGTTATTGAAGTTTGGCTCCCAGCGTCCCACAGAGCCTCGGAGACAGGGGTTCTGTCGTTTTTCATAATGAGGCTTCAAAGGACTGGCTCCCACATCCCTGAGAAAGACGCTCCTGGGTTGTAGAAAGCACATGTACATCTGTGTCTGTCTCGAAGGGACAGAGAAAGGACCCACTCCTGCCAGTTTTCTAAAGTAAATGCCCTAAGAAAAGGGAGCCGGGAGCCGGGAGCCTGGGTCGGGTTTTGCCTGGAACAAGCAGTCCCTTCATTTGGCAGCACTGAGCTTCAGTCAGGCACTTCTGGAGGACTGGAGTCATCACCCCAGGAACACAGCCTTGAGCTGCTGGAAACTGTGTTTCTTCAAGTCAGATCGCTAGGTGGGGAAGATCCCCTGGAGAAGGAAATGGCAACCCACCTCAGTATTCTTGCCTGGGAAATCCCATGGAGAGAAGAGCCTGTTGGGCTCCTACAGCCCACGGGGGTCGCAAAGAGCTGGACATGACTGAATGCCTAACACACACACACAGGCCAAGGTGGAGGCCAGGTCAACAAGAGGTTCAGAGAAAACCTCTAGACTTAGACTTGACTTTGGTCAAGGAGAGAGTCTTTGTCAGCACTCTGGGCCAAGCACAAGGGGAAAATGGGTGGACGTGAGAGGGAGTGGTCCAGCATTCCTTCTAGTGGTTACCTAGGGGTCTCCAATTGTATTTAATGAGGAAAATGTCATTTCCTTCTCCTGCAGCAAGAATTTAAGTGATTTGTGATGAATCGGACCATTTCTACCTGAGATTTTCTTCTTTGTAAAGTTAAACTCTAGCTTTTGAGCAACTTACAATTCCAGGTTTCAATGTCTGAGGTTATGTCGATTCTTACGTATTATAAGCTTCTTTAGATCAAGGATCAAAAGCGTGAAAGTAACATTGGAGCCCGGAGGTACATTTTTTTTATGGGAAAGCCACAGTTTTGTACTTAGTTTTGAAAGAAATGTTGTCAAGGTCTCTTTTGCTGTTTGTCCTTTTTTTTTTTTTTTGCCACAGTGCTTGAAGATTTGTTCTTCCTCTTTCAACTGACTATAGAGGAAAACTCTATAAAGTTCCTTTTCTTGGGTCTTCTAGAGCAGGGGTTAGCAAACTATGACCCACAGGACAAATCCATCTCCAGTCCTGTGTTTGTAAATAAACCTTTATTGGAACACAGCCGCCTTATTCATTTGTATGCTGTCTAGAGCTGCTGTGACAGAGTTGAGTATTATAGTTTCCATAAAGACGGTGGCTCTCTGGCCCTTTACAGGAAAAGTCTGTCAATACCTGTTTTATGTAGCCACAGATTCTTTTTTTCATTATAAATATATTCTCCATCTGTTTGAAGCATAGCGTTGAAAACCTTACAAAATCTGTACTTGCTTCCTTTGGACGCAATTCTATTTCCTCCTAAATTTTCATTTGAGGAACTCAGGTTGAGTGGACAGCATTGTTTCAAGCCCCATAGACGTTTCAAAGAAAGAGAATAAGTGCATACCAAGTAGCCAGGTTTCTTCATAAACTGGAAGCGTTGACTCTATATGAAGACTTTCGTCACACACAGTGGAGAGATATAAGAATTTGCAGGGAAGTTACTGTCCTTCATGAATTGTGAAGAAATTTCTGGATAAGCTTCTATTTCGAAAATAAAAATGACAATAACAACGAAACCTTTATCTCTTTCTCTGAAAAATATAACCTTCCTTCTTAACTTATTCAGCCTTTCCATAAAATGTATCCTACTTTTCCTCTCTAAAGAAATCAAGCCTTATAATCCCAGAGGGTCAAAGGAGGCCTTTAGCTTGTAATATTTCTGTGCCCCGAGGTGAATAAATGGCAACTTTTAAAAGCATTTATGCTCATAGCCAGATATTAGATACTAGATTCTTATAATTTTCCTGCCCCTGAGTTTTGACCTCTTCAAACTAAGCCCATCTCCTCACGCCCATTCGGAGGGTGCTTTTACAAAAGCAAAAATGGTGAGGATGTGGAAAGATTGGAGCCCTGTGCTCTTTTGCTGGGGACGTAAAATGGTGCAGTAACTCTGGAGAACAGTTTGGTGGTTCCTAAAAATAGTGAACAGAACTACCACTTACAGGGTGCAGGCATTCCATTTCTGGGTATGCACCCACAAGAACTAAAGCAAGATCTCAAAGGACATTTGCACACGCATGCTCACGGCAGGGTCATTCACCATAGCCAAGAAGTGGGAGCAACCCCAAGGGCCCGTCGACAGATGAATGGATAAGCACAATGCACTGTATATACAAATAAAACGGAACATTTATTCAGATGTAAGAAAGAAGTCCTGACAGATGCTACCACATGGGTGGACCTTGCTAGTCACAGAGAAAAGACAAATTGTCTGATTTCACACGTATACGAGGTACCCAGAGTAGTCAGACTGACAGATACAGAAAGTAGAATGGTGGTTGCTAGGGGCTGTGCAGCAGGGAGAAGAAGGGGCAGTGACTGTTCAATGGGTACAGAGTTTTGGTTCCACGAGATGAAAATATTGGTTACATAGCCATGTGAGTATACTTAACACTGCTGAACTGAATCCATGAAAGTGCTTATGATGGTTGATTTTATGTATGTTACCACAGTTTAAGGCTAAGCTGATGGAGTCCCTGGGCTAAGAGTTCTGACGGAAAGTATGACAAAGTCCAGACTGTTCTATTCCGGCTCCGTCTTCTTGCTTTCACAGCAGTTAATTCATCGCGTTAGCTCTGGGAGGTGACAGGATGTTTTAATAGGGAAAGAATCAAATCAAGCTGACTGATTTTCAGGGCTCACTCCTGTAATATTGTATAGACACAACCTTGGGCAAGATTTTCTATTAACTTGCTGACAAGGCCAGGGAAACCACTTTGTGGGTTTGTGAGGAAGAGAGCAAAGGGGTTGATGATTTACTTGGCCTGTGAGCACGGTTGAGGTCAGCTGGATTCCTGGCAGGACCACGGCGATCAAACACTTCATCCGCTCACTCACTCAAGCTGAGATGGTACTGCGTATGTGCATCCTAGGTCATTTCATTCATGTCCAGCTTTTTGCAACCCTCTGGACTATAGCCCACCAGGCTCCTCTATCCATGGGATTCTCCAGGCAAAAAATACCGGAACCCTCCTCCAGGGGATCTTCCTGACTCAGGGATTGAACCGGCATCTTAAGTGTCTCCGGCTCTGGCAGATGGGTTTTTCACCGCTAGCGCCACCTGAGATGGTGCTAACGATCATTAAATCTGAATTCTAGGGGACTTCCCTGGCGGTCCAGGAGCTAAGACTCTGCACTTCTAATGCAGGGGGCCAGGATTTGATCCCTGGTCAGGGAACTGGATCCCTCATGCCGCAACTAAGAGTTTGTATGCCATGACTAAGACCTGGTGCAGCCAATTAATAAAATAAAAATAAATAATAAAAAATAAATTGCTGCCCTGGTCCAGACATTTCCTCAGATCAGCTCATCATTGAGAGTCAATCCCTAGAAATGAGAAACTGCTAGACAGTGTTATGTGGAAAAAAAAGATCCACGCATGATGTCATAAAGCATCATTTTCAAGCAAAGAAGGAAATTGAATTCTGCTGTTTTCATTGGTGAATTAAAGGTTGCTCATTTGTCAGCTTTCACTGTGCATATAACAGTTACTTCCAAAGGAGTGCAAAAATACCCATCAGAAACAAAACTCAGAAGTTGCAACCACAAAAGATGAATGGAGAGCTGAGCATTCATTTAAGGGCACACCGTGCTGCTTGTCACATCTCACTGCCTTGTCAAAAGGGGGGGGGTGTACTAATGGCATCTGTAAGAACAAGCAGAGCCTCAGGGAGAGCTCTGAATAGCCCCATGCTTCTGGACCTTTCTTCTTCATTGCATTTATTTTGGGATTTCTTCTTTTGGCAGTGTTTATGTTTTTCAATTTTTCCAGTTGCTGCCTGGGTAAATGTTCAATTCACACACCTGCTATTCAGATATTCTGGGATTATTTTTTAGGGAATAGTAGCTAGCTACTGAAGGTTGATTTTTTTTTTCTCCTCCTAATACAGATGAATAATTCTCTTCTCCTATTTGAAGGTCATGGCTATTTGGCCACATTGTTTTTATCATTAGCTGGTGAATGCTTGGAAAAAGGGTAGCCAAACTGTTTGTTTCTGGGTGAAGCATCTTACCTTGCAAGAGGACAAGATTGAAATGGAAATGAAAAAGTACCTTTGGTGTGCAAAAAAGGAAAGGAGAGTCCTAAGTTACTCGGACTTTTTCTTAGATTTGCAAGGTTTTATTATTTAATACATGTGATTATTATGCATTTCTTCTTCATGAGCATTTCTGTTTTGCTTTGGCATAAAAGTCTTTATGTAACTCAGTGTTTCAAGGACATAGCAAGCCGCACATTTCTTACCTGTATAGTTCTCTCCATCAGAAGTGATCAATGAGAAGTAACTGAGTCAATGCTGACTTTCCTAAACATGAACATCGTTTATCATACTCATATCAAAGAAAAGAGTGAAATGATAGATTTTTGTGTGACCATGTATTTCCTTTGGCTGGTTTAACTTTTTCCTAAAGTTCAATGGGATCCTAAAAACAATCATAGTTTATTGAGTTTTATGTGCAAGACTGGATGCTTTGTCTTCTTTTGTGAAACCTCATCTGGTGACAATTAAATCACAGCTAAGCTTTAATAAGATGATTTGAGAAATGATCTTACAAGCGACAAAGTTTTGGCCAGAAATGAGTGAATGTTACATCTTTTGTTCTTTATGTATGCACCGTAGCCTATCTGTACACAGTTGTTTACTTAGGATAGTCTGGATAGTTGACAGGCATGTTCTATCTTTGACAGCCTTATATGGGTAGTATAATAACCACACTTAAGCTTTCACACACTGGAATCATGCTGCTTGGGTTCAAGTGCAGTTTTTCACCTTGAGCAAGTTGCTTAACATCTTTATCTGCAAAATAGTGATAATAGTCCGAAGTCTCTAGAGTCGTGAGACTTTGGAAATGAGTAGTTCCTAATATTACACAGTGTGAGTGTTCCCATGGCAATGGAAAGGAGGAATCGAGTCTTCATAAAAATATCCCTTTCAGGCAAAATATTCATCTGAATAGACATTGACATAACTATACGTAGTATTTTCAAAAATTTTGTTCAAAAATGTTGACTTTAGTTCTGACTAGATAATAAGAACAAATAAAAGCCCTTAATCTACCACTGTTGTCTCTGTCTTAGAAAGCATTAGAGAAGGAAGATTTACATCTCAACACTGCCTTCTGGAAACTTCATCGCATCAGAGTTGATCAGACCATGAATGGAAAAACAAGCAGGGAAGTAGGCAAACCGATTTCCCTTAGCTTGGCACCACACAGCCCTTTGAACAAGTGCCGTCTTATCTTGTAGGTAATAGGTGGTTGCTGGAGGTGTTAAACTGTTCTGGGAAGAATTTCAGATTTCCTTCTTCAGTGCTTTGGGCAGCACTCTTCAATCATAAGGCGATCAATAATAATTAGGCGTCTGGAATGAAATACAGTGTAGCATTACACTCCCTGCATCCAGAAGAGAAACTCACTTAACTAACTCGAAATCAATGGATATTCTTCTTATTCCTGGGAGGGCAAGGGAAGTGTTAGAGGTAGCAGAGAACCTGGTGGAAATGTGAATTGTAGCTTTGTACACAATCAAAAAAAAATTAGATGTTAGGACATACTTCCCTCTGAGTAATAGAAACAAACCCTAAAGCATCAAACCTTTCTTTCTAACATAAATACGTTCATTCCACTGCATTCTTGATCGCTGTTGGGCCACCTCTTCCACATTTAATGAAAAGGTCCCTTATAGTGGGTGATCTATAGGTGAAAGAATCAAGTGAAGATTGTAAACAGGGC
>SJYC01120650.1:0-80694 GCA_006408675.1 Madoqua kirkii
CATCTTTGCATGAAATATTCCCTTGGTATCTCTAATTTTCTTGAAGAGATCTCTAGTCTTCCCCATTCTATTGCTTTCCTCTATTTCTTTGCACTGATCACAGAGGGAGGCTTTCTTATCTCTCCTTGCTATTCTTTGGAACTCTGCATTCAAATGGGTATATCTTTCCCTTTCTCTTTTGCTTTTCACATCTCTTCTTTTCAAAGCAATTTGCAAGGCCTCCTCAGACCAGCATTTTCCTTTTTTGCATTTCTTTTTCTTGAGGATGGTCTTGATCCTTGTCTCCTGTACAATGTCACAAACATCCATCCATAGTTCTTCAGGCACTCTATCAATTCTAGTCTCTTAAATCTATTTTCTTCCATTTAAGTCTGAATTTGGCAATAAGGAGCTCATATTCTGAGCCACAGTCAGCTCCCGGTCTTGTTTTTGCTGACAGTATAGAGCTTCTCCATCTTTGGCTACAAAGAATAAAATCAATCTGATTTGGGTATTGACCATCTAGTGTATACATGTGTAGAGTCTTGTCTGTGTTATTGGAAGAGGGTGTTTGCTATGACCAGTTCTTTGTCTTGGCAAAACTCTGTTAGTCTTTGCCCTGCTTCATTCTGTACTCCAAGGCCAAATTTGCCTGTTACTCCAGGTGTTTCTTGACTTCCTACTTTTGCATTCCAGTCCCCTAGAATGAAAAGGACATCGTCTGTGGGTGGGCCCTTGTTGCTGCATGAGGTCTTTCTCCAGCTGTGGCGAGCGGGGCCTCCTCTCGCTGTGATGCACTGACTCTCTTGTTGCGGAGCGCAGGCTCTGGAGCTCAGGCCTCAGTAACTGTGGCTCACAGGCTTAGCCGTCCTGTAGTTGTGGGATCTTCCCAGACCAGGGATTGAACCCATGTCCCCGGCACTGGCAGGCGATTCTTAACCACTAGACCATCAGCGAAGCCCAATAATGTTTTTAACAGCAAGAGAAAAAAGTAGTATTTCTATATCCATGCATTTCATTATTGTGCTTCTTGAGTCTTTTAAAAATCTGGAACAGTTTCTCATTCGTTTGTATCACACACTTAATACAGTTGAAGACTCTGGGCCATTTATTAGTTGTTAGACTGTGCCTTAGTTTGACTTTGCCTATGTTTCTCCGTGATTTGGTTCCATCAACCATCTTTGGTACAAAGGGCACAGAAATGATGTTGGAGCTTTTCCTCCCTTTGGAAATCCGTTACTCCCCAGGCTTCTGTGACATAATGCTCACCTGAATTTGCTCCCACGTCAGCTGCTGCTCATCCCTGTCCTCTCTATTAGATCCCTAAATGGCAGCAAAACCAGAATGTTCCCTCTGCCCTCCTCCCTCCACACCGTCTCTGAGTTGTCTTGTCTAATAGCATAGAGATAGGCGCCAGCCAGCCAATCCTCTCTCTTCCCTACACTCCAAACTTACATACACAATCTCCAACTCACATCTTTCTTAGGATGTCAAAGGAGCATTAAGAACTGAAAGAGGGATTAAAGCAAAATAGTGACCCTTTCCCTCCAAAATTTACTACCGGAGACTCAACTTTAAGACCTGAATAATAAGAAGGAGGAATCCAGGCAAAAATGAATCAGTTAACCTTTCTAGGAGCACTAGAATCAGACAACTGAGGAACTGATAATTGCCTTCGAAGTTCAGTCTAGTATTGCCCCGTCTATGACAGCCCTTCCATAGGGGCTGTGACCCTACAGCTGTCGGGGCTGTGATCAAAGGAAATCTTACTTTATTAAAAAATTGTGTCAGAGAAGCGATTAACTAGCAGACCGCAGTTTCACATATGCCTCCGTATCATCTATATCATATACTATTTTGGAAGTGAACATAAATCAGATTGCAAAAATGCACAAAATTGCAACACAGTTCATGATTGCTGACACTGAACAAAGGAATGAGTGCAAAGTAAGCAAGCAGCACTTGAACATCTGGGTTATTAACACCATGCTTCCCGTAACACTCTTTCCCCTACGCTATCATGTTATAGCTGATAGTGGTCTACACAATACAGACTGTGTTCCTGAATTAATCAATCAAATTACACATAATTTAGCTTAAGGGAGCACAAACTGTAGAAACAGTATCTGTAATTAGCTTCTGCTCCAATGCTCTTGCTGACAAGGAGACTGCAATCTCACAAAGCGACCCTTTTCACTTTTAAAATATTACCCAATATCAATAATGACTTCTTCACATTAAACCAAGTGCTACCCCTCAGTAATTCTTGCCCACTGACTCTAAGCTCAGTTCTCTGAAACTGCAGAGAAGTTTTAGGTCTTCTACACATAGTGTGATGTGGAAACTGCTTCATCTGCTTTGTCTATCCTAGGCTAATATATTGCTGGGTGTTAAACACCTTCTTAACAAAAATAAAGACAAAGAGGGAAACGTGGCTGTTTGTAGACTGAACCAGGACAAGCTGAGGTCTTGGTCCAGGCTGATGAGATTGATCTTCCTACCTCCCAGGCTCTTCCCAGCATTCCAGTCTTCTGGTAATAAATGCCAAGTCCATGGTTACCCATTGTAACACTCAGTAGGCAGTCTTTTTCTACCCCAACTGCAATGCAAGTCTTATCTATAACCAAGGTGGCTCCGTGGTAAGGAATCTACTTGCCAAAGCAGAAGACCTGAGTTCAACCTCTGGGTTGGGAAGATCCCCTGGGGACGGCATGGAAACTCATTCCAGTATTCTTGCCTGGAGAAGTCCATGGACAGAGGAGCCTGGCGGGCTGCAGTCCATGGAGTCACAAAGAGTCAGACACAACTGAGCAACTGAGCACAGCACATGGCATAAGGACTTCAACGTCCATAAAAAGCCAAGTGATTTCCCTCTAAACTCTCATTTGGTCCCACTATGAATAATTCACACCCAGTAGCTCTGACACCCTGGAAGCTATTGCACCATTTCTATGGCTAGTCCATGCCTGACACGTCACAATGATGTTCTTGCCATCTACATGAAACATATTCTGTTCCTCAAGGTGGAAGGCAGTCTTCTTTTCCAGAAGGTTTCAAGGTCAAACGTAATTGTTCTGGCCACTGAGTGACCAGCGTTGTTTGTGTGGAGATTTAACAGCATCATCAGGGCATAGTTGGCACATGACATTTAAAGTATGCAATCTGATATGTCTGGCATATGTATATACCTAGGAAACAGTCACCACAATCAGAAGGGCAAAAACATGCACTGTCCCCCAAATTTCCTTGTGCCCCTTTTAAATTCCTCCTTCTCATTTTTTCTTGCTTCCTCAAATACTCAAGCCACTATCAACCTGCTTTCTGCCACTATAGTTTCATGTGCATTTGTAGAGCTTTCCATAAGTGGAATCATACAGTATGTACTCTCTTTGTCTGCCTTCTTCCACTCAGAATAACTGTTTAGAAGTTCATGTGTATTGTAACATGTCACGATCTCATTTATTTTGTTGCTGGACAGTATTAGATGGCTTTACCATAATTTTTTAAACATGCATCTTCACTAGCGCCACCATGCATCTGCTGCTGCTGCTGCTAAGTCGCTTCAGTCATGTCCAACTCTGTACGACCCCATAGACGGCAGCCCACCAGGCTCCCCCGTCCCTGGGATTCTCCAGGCAAGAACACTGGAGTGGGTTGCCATTTCCTTCTCCAATGCATGAAAGTGAAAAGTGAAAGTGAAGTCGCAGTTGTCAATTGGGATGCTCCTATATTTTGGATATTGCCAAAAAAAAAAAAAAAGAAGTGAGCAGAGTTATACTGATCTATCTTGGACAAATAGGCTTATCAATGATTATGGTTCTCTGAGGTCTTCCAAGGGCCCACTGATTCTTTTAAAGATCCTCCTCCTACAAGAACTTAGAGGAAGCACTTCAAAGACCTGTGCTTACAGGAAACACCAGCTGCATAGCCTTGGGGTGTGTTCCTTGCATACCTTTAGATGCTCTCTCCTAGGGAAGATTTTCTGCCTGTTGAGAAAACGTGAACTTTCCCTTCCCCAAGGCTGTAGAAACCATATTTCTCCTACTAGAGAGCTTTGGGCTCAAATCTTGGCATATGCATTGTTTGTCCTCAAAATTGTATGGTCCTTTGTAAAGGAGGGATTCCCAATATTTTACCTTTATGTTTCAGAATCTCTAGGTAAATATTCAGCTTGGAGCCACACTCCAGTTCTCCTTCTTAAGGTAGAAGGATATTAGGGAAGAAGATATTCTCTGCCTTTTTGTGTGTGAAGTTCCCCACTTTGAATGAAGGTGATCTACCACACCTCCCCTACTCTGGATCAAAAGTTTCCTTTAGAATAATATGGAAAATGTTAAAAGTTGTCAAAAATCAATGAGATGGGTATATCAGTTCTCTTTCTTTTTCCAATCAAGTCCTGTTCTGCTGCAAACCATCTAACTTGAACTAAATTTGTGGGAATACAGGAAATGCAAAAATCTTTTTTTTTTTTTTAACATATGAGACAGACGACAGTCAGAGAGGCTGTCCTCACTGGGATCAGTGCCAGGTTACTTGAGAGCAGTTTCTGGCTGCCACATATTTGAAGATTGTCCCCCCTGTCAGGTTACTTGAGTGACTGTTCTGGATACAACTTGGCCTCAGTCAAGGGCCCTGAGATCATGGAGCAGCTCACAGTTCACCTGGAAACCATCCTGCTGCGCCTTCAACAAAGTTCTCTCCCCTTGTCTTTGACTTTCAGGAAAATTACCTTTCAACAGCGGTAGGGAAAAGTACCCATCAAAACCATTCAATTTCTTAAATTGTGACCATTTAAGTTTATAGGACCATATTAGAGCTATTCATTCACCTTTCATGTTGAAATCATTCCATTCAAAAATGGCAGGTAATACTCAGGTTTTGTTGAGTATCTTGGCTCACTCTAAAGACTTCATCCAGTTGGAAATTACTCTAAATCTGGGAAGCAAACTTGGATTTTCTCACTGAGAACCCCACCCATCACTGTCACTCAACCTCTCAATCCCATTGGTTTCCCTGTAATTAATAGGATACTGAGAATGAAATGATTAAACTGTAACAGCCTGTGGTACACTTGCAAAGGGAAGCCCAAGGATGTCGCACACAGAGTTTCATGGGACTGTGCAAAGGAGGCCTTCATTGCAAGTTCAAGAAAACTCCCTGATTCAATGGAGCTTTCAGATCGCAGATCACCTCTGCTTCTGCGATGATGTATCCAGAATTAGGGTCAAAGAATGAGAAACAACACATGCAGATTAGAGAGGACACTGACCTGAGTTTAAAGCTCAAAGATTTATTGTGATTTGATCAGTATTCTTTATGTTGGGACACTTATATCCAGCTCAAACTGGTTTAAATGGCGATGGGGCGGGACTAATTGGTTTTTATACTAGCAAAGTCCTAATGTGTGTAAGTTGAATATATGGCTGGACCCCAAAACCCAACAGTGCTGTGAGCACCCTGCCTCTCCCCATCTCTGGGCTCCCTTTCTTCTGTGCCGCTTTGACACTAGGGCAGGCTTTCCCCTCCTGGTGGAAAGGTAGCTGTTGTCTTGCTCTGAGTATTTACTGGTAGGTTCCAGAGAGCATCTCTTTGCTAGTGTTATCATAAAATTCTCAAACAAAATCATTTAAAAAATTAAAATAGTAAAAATTAAAATCACAAAGGTGTCAGTTAGCAATTCACTTCCTCCTGGCTGCAAATCTGGCCTCCACTGCCCTTCCCGTGGCGGGAGCACTTTTCTCTTGCCGGCAGGAATGATGGCAAGCTCTGTCAGTACAGGTGCTGAGGGCCCTGGGGAGCCCCTCTCCTGGCTCCTGCTGTGCTGGGCTGACACCCAGGACACTCAGTGGAGGTCACCGCCCCAGTGGGCTTCCCAGCAGGGAGATCCACTGAACAAAGCCCTGTGGGCGGCTGCCTGGCCAGTTCCGGGGGTGAAGCAGCAGGCTTCCTAGGAATGGGTTCCACAAGAGCCCTTGCTCACTTGCCACCAGCTTCCTGGTGACAGGTTTGCAGAGTTCCCATGGCCCCAGAACCCCAGCCCTGCTGGACGACTCCAGCATGATTCCCTGCAGTTTCCATAGCGACTCCTACAGGCAGCCTTCCGGGGAATCTCTGCCTGCTGGCCACACCCCAACAACGCTGGACCAGCTCTGGTCTGAGTGTCCTCAGGAGCCTCCCCACCATCCAGCGGCTACAATCAGACTCCTGTGGGGTCTGAATCCTGGCCTCAGGGAGAATGCCCCATCTCGGTTTGGTCCTCCCTTGGGTGTTCTCCCTCGGCCCTAGAATGTTGTTTAGGCTTCTCTTTTATCCCTTTTTAACTAATCCCCTCTAAAACATCAACAGTCCTCTGTAATAAATCTTCCTGTTCAGACAACCCTGTGTATGTTTCCCGATGGGACCCTGACCAACGCTGCGGAGAGGTTGGTCAGCCACAGATCCACGGCTAACCTCATATTTTTGCAGCCAGAGAAGCACAGGGGGCCCGTCGGCCTGGGTCTGCGTCCTCTCCTAGAGCTAAAGGCCACAGTCAGAGATGCCTACACCGCATGGACTGGGAACGGGGGCGGGCTGCTTCCCTAAGATGCAGCGTGAGCAGCGGGTTTCCGGGAGGCACCCAGAACGCAGTCCATCTGCGTATGTGCTTCAGCAAAAAGAGAGAGGGAAAGACTTAACAATGAGAGAGAGGCCTGCAGCGAAAAGCAGGCATTTCAGTTCAGGAGAACACAGCTGAGAAAAGCACCGGAGGACCCACAGGGTAGAGTCTAGGCCGGGGGACAGGCCTTTCTTTAGACTCCAGAAGCGTGGCTCCAGAGTTCCTAAGAGAAGAAGGATGGAGACTGGGACCCAAACCATAGCAATCCTGCTAAAACAGCAAAGAGGCTATTCTGCTCACCTAACTAAACAGGTCAGAAGTGGGGCAAAATTTCAGCAAGACTCGATCCCTCAGCTCAGTGCTCCGCCTCCTGTCATCTTTCTGCCTTCTTTTTCGCAGTGCTGGCTTCCCCTGACCTTGGCCACCTCCTTATTTTTTCAGAGGGCTGCCAGCAGCTCCTGGGTTTCCTTGTCGGGAAAGAAACTGGGAGCGTTGCTGACCCAGATTCCTCTGCAGAAGTTCTGAGACTCTTTTGTTTGACCCGCCTTGTTCACGAATACATCACTGACTACAACCTGGGGCAAGGAAACATTAGTTAGCTGAGCCTGTGTCCTCCCTTTTGTGCCTAAAACCAAGAGCGGCGCAATCTGGGATGGTGGGAAGCACCTATGCTTGGAAGTCAGGCAACAGACTGACCCACAGGACTTAGCCACTCCTTCACCGAACACACACCAGCGCAAGCAAACTTCCCACTAACGCCTCGTGTGCTTATTGTATTTGTCCTCACACAGACAGCCCCTCCACTAGATTCTAGGCAGCTTCCCTCGGTGACAGGCATCGGTCCTTGTTTCTGATTTTACTGTCAGGGGATAAACAGTAGAAGCTTAATAAAAGTTGGGAAGAAGAAAAGGCCTTACACATTATACATGACCAGAGAGTTCAAATTTTACCCTGTAAACCAGGAAGCTTTCTTGAAGGGTGTTGACAGAGCAGAATCATATTTTAAGATGTTTTAAAACCAGTAATGTTGGGGAAAAAAGGAAACTGGAAAATTGATATGGAAGTGATTGTAACTGACCGAGCAGTTGACTGCAAGACGTCTTGGCAAAGACAGCAGAAATGAAGAACAAAAGATTCTGAGAAATTTCAGAGGTGCAAACAGATAGGCTTGGATGATTCCTCTAAAGACTCATTTGTTGTTAGGCACTTAATTGTGTCTGACTCTTTTGTGACTCCGGGACTGTAGCCTGCCAGGCCCCTCTGTCCATGGGATTTCCCAAGCAAGAATACCCCAGTGGGTTGCCCTTTCCTTCTCCAGGGGATCTTTCTGACCCTGGGGTTGAACCTACATCTTCCACATGGGCAGGTGGGTTCTTTACTACTAAGCCACTGGGCAAGCCCACAAAGACTGAAGTAGAGGGAAATTTTTAAACAATTCAGATTTCTAGCTTGGGTCACTGGGCAAGTTGACAGAGTTAAGAAACAGAAAACAAGGAACAGATGTGTGGGAAAAGATAAAGTGTTTACTTATAAACTGTAGAACTCAATACTTGTTCATAAATACTCAACAAGAAGACATTTATTTATAAATAGCCCTCAGATTTTCCCAGCTTACCTTAAATTAGCGAGGTAAAATATTTGCTGATAATTATTAGTTCAGTGTATATTATACCAAGAACAGATGGCTCTAATGTGACTAGCCTACAACATGACTTTTTCCACTTATGATGGCTTAGTGAATTTCTTATTTTGCTATCTACATGGCCTGCTAAATTTCCTTGGACAGCTGGCTGCATCAGTAAGAGAATGCAGTGATGGAGAGTGGCCAAATCCACCGTGGCCACATCTGAGCTAAGCACCGGAGTAGGGGATGAAGGGTTTTGTCTGCCTGCTGTTCTGTTTTTCATAGCTGAGCAGGGCTGATTTCAAACCCCTGACCACAAGTCTGCAGAAGGGACCTGTGCCATGGGCTTCCTTGCCGATGGGCAATGATGAAATCAGGGGATCAAACATGCTGTCTGGGGCCCAGCTTTCCACTCCCCTGTCTCTGCTGATCTTGAAAGGATGGGGTTTGGGTCTCAGAGCAGGGCTAGGGTTTGTATCACACACTTTAAATCAGGACAGACTGACCTTGAATATCATTATCTACCACTGATTGTCCATATGATCTTGAGCTATCTTTTAAATCCTTTTTAAACCTCAATTACCTTATCTGTAAAATGAGAATTAGTGGAAGTCGCTCAGTCATGCCTGACTCTCGTGACCCCATGGACCATCCATGGGATTCTCCAGGCCAGAATACTGGAGTGGGTTGCCATGCCTTCCTCCAGAGGATCTTCCCAACCCAGGGATCCAACCCGGGTCTCTGACGTCTCCTACATTGGACGGCGGGTTCTTTACCACTAGCACCGCCTGGGAAGCCCCATTCTAGTCAAGAGTAAACCTAATGGACCTCCCTGGTGGTCCAGTGGTTCCCTCTGTGCTCTCAGTGCTGGGGACCCAGGCTTGATCCCCGGTCAGGGAAGCTCTCACACGCCACATGGTGTAGACCCCCCACCCAAAGCAGAATAAACTTAATGGCTGCGTGATGATATGCTACAAAGGTCACAGCTGTGACGTGATGTCACTCCATCAGACCCCACTCTCTTAATACACACACAAGTACCTTATTATGAAGGCCATCTCCCCATCTCCTCATCCCACTCCTCCAGGAACTAGCATGGAACGTGGCACACAATTATACCAAGAACAGATGGCTCTAATGTGACTAGCCTACAACATGACTTTTTCCACTTATGATGGCTTAGTGAATTTCTTATTTTGCTATCTACATGGCCTGCTAAATTTCCTTGGACAGCTGGCTGCATCAGTAAGAGAATGCAGTGATGGACAGTGGCCAAATCCACCGTGGCCACATCTGAGCTAAGCACCGGAGTAGGGGATGAAGGGTTTTGTCTGCCTGCTGTTCTGTTTTTCATAGCTGAGCAGGGCTGATTTCAAACCCCTGACCACAAGTCTGCAGAAGGGACCTGTGCCATGGGCTTCCTTGCCGATGGGCAATGATGAAATCAGGGGATCAAACATGCTGTCTGGGGCCCAGCTTTCCACTCCCCTGTCTCTGCTGATCTTGAAAGGATGGGGTTTGGGTCTCAGAGCAGGGCTAGGGTTTGTATCACACACTTTAAATCAGGACAGACTGACCTTGAATATCATTATCTACCACTGATTGTCCATATGATCTTGAGCTATCTTTTAAATCCTTTTTAAACCTCAATTACCTTATCTGTAAAATGAGAATTAGTGGAAGTCGCTCAGTCATGCCTGACTGTCTGTGACCCCATGGACCATCCATGGGATTCTCCAGGCCAGAATACTGGAGTGGGTTGCCATGCCTTCCTCCAGAGGATCTTCCCAACCCAGGGATCCAACCCGGGTCTCTGACGTCTCCTACATTGGACGGCGGGTTCTTTACCACTAGCACCGCCTGGGAAGCCCCATTCTAGTCAAGAGTAAACCTAATGGACCTCCCTGGTGGTCCAGTGGTTCCCTCTGTGCTCTCAGTGCTGGGGACCCAGGCTTGATCCCCGGTCAGGGAAGCTCTCACACGCCACATGGTGTAGACCCCCCACCCAAAGCAGAATAAACTTAATGGCTGCGTGATGATATGCTACAAAGGTCACAGCTGTGACGTGATGTCACTCCATCAGACCCCACTCTCTTAATACACACACAAGTACCTTATTATGAAGGCCATCTCCCCATCTCCTCATCCCACTCCTCCAGGAACTAGCATGGAACGTGGCACACAGATGAAAACAGACAAGGATCTGGACTTGGGTTCAAATAAGTTTGCTGTAGTTCGGGGGCTCGTTTGAATATTGATGTCAATAATACATCTTCCCCCCAGGGTTAATAACTTCAAAGAGGTTAGAGATTTCATCTGTATTGTTCACTAGTATGATCAAAGCATTTTACCCAGTGCCTTGTATGAAGCAGGTAGTCAACTCCTATGCGTCATAATAAATACCGGGTTGGCCAAACAGTTCATTTGGGTTTTTCTGTAAGATGTTTTGGAAAAAATGAAACAAAATTTTTGGCCAACCCAATAGTATTGAAGTTATTTGTACTTCATCTGCACCATTAAATCTAACTTTTTTCACTTTGTGTTCCTCTTTTATTAGCTGACTGATGACCTGAAGTTCATGGCAAAGCAAGAGTTGCCAGAAATGCTCGGTTTCAGATGTCCCATAACAAAGCGACGGCTGTTTTGAGCCAGTCCTGCTTTTCAGATGATCTTTGTTCCAGACAGCACTATTTGAATTTCTGCTAGATAAATCTGAAAAGTTGCTAGCATCTGGGCTAACACAAGATTCCACATCGATATCCAAGTTGCAGCTTCTCCAGAAATTTGGAAGATCTGGCAATGGTGATGAGAACAGCTACATTCTCACCAGGCAATATGAACAACAGGGCATCTGTGCTCTTAGACAGGGCGGGCAGTGTTCCAAAGGATCACGGTCTCTACATCTCCCTATTGTATCTCTGACACTGCAGCTGACTGGCTAGCTATTGTTAATTTTGCTCTATTGGTTTGCTTACCTCCAAATACTTCTCTTATTTACCTCCCAGCTTCTGTAGGTAGTGGAGTTTGTCAGCCCTGTTCCATAGTTTTAAAGGATTATTGAGGAAGCGGTGGTTTGGTGAATACTTTTAAGCCTGGGGTAGGAGTGGGGACCTAAATACAAGCTGGAGATCAGGTGGAAGAGGGGGTAAGAGTCATTTCTCCTGCTAAGCCATATACTTATTCAGTAGTGTGCTTTACATTTCATGACAAACATTTCCTCAATCTGTAATTACCGGCAACATTATAGCTGTCGTCAGTGATGCCATAAAAACGCTGACATGTTTGGAAGCTCCATGAATGATTAAACGAGTAACCTTGAATGTTTTATAGTAGCGACATGTCTGGAAAGATCGGTTGGGCTTGAGCTTCAGAACTGAATCTTAAATTATTTCATGGACCAGTGGCATCTGAAGCAGCAGTCAGGGACGAAGAAGATGACAGAAAGCATTTGCTGCTGGAATAACCACAGCCTTTAAAACGCCTCCGTCACGGTGCACTTTTCCCCAGTCTGTTTATATAAGTCGGTGATTTGTGGGCTCAAGAATTTCAGGATTTATGGTCCTAGGAAAGGATGATGGGAAACAAGAAAACATAATCCTCTGCAGCTAACTTTACAACATCTGGCTTATGCGGTGTGGAATAAATGAAAGAAATCGACCCAGATTCAAAGAGAGAAAGAGGTGGGAGGGAGGGAGAGGGAAGGGAAGGAAGGGCATGGAAGAGTAGAGAAGAGGGTAGGAGGAGAGAGGTGGAGGGAAGGGAAGAAAGAGAAAGTCAAGAAACCAGAAGTTTCAGCCTTGCTTTTCTTCTATCCAAGTCATGAAAGATGAAGACTGCCATCAGAAAAAAAAAAAAAAGAGGGACTTCCCTGAGGATCCAGTGGTTAAGAGTCCAAGCTTCCAGTGCAAGAGGCATGGGTTCCTTGGTCAGTAAATTAAGATCCTGCTTGCTGTGTGGAGTGGCCAGAAAGAAGGCAGGGAAGGGGATGGAAGGTGGAGGAGAAGGTGAGAAAGACAGAGGAGGAGGAGAAAGTAATTAACCAGTGCAAACGTCAGGATTTCTGTCTTTTCTTTCCTCTGCTCCTTTTTGGAGGCTAAATAAGAGCAGAAAAAGAAATCAAGACACCGCCCCCCACCCCCCGGCCAGAGAGTTTACAAGATTCTCTTACTGGGTGGAATACGCCAGCTCTGAAGAACTCATTCTTCACCTACAACAGCCCCGTAGTGAAGGCTGGCACCAGATAAAATGGATCTTTATTTCCAACCACTCTCCCTCACCTCGCACCGAGACACACAGCCTCTTTTCTCAGGACTCAGCCCTTTAGAGTCTTAAACTGCCCCAGAGAGATGCGGTCGGTTTTACCAATGAACAAATAAGAAGGGAAGAAGGATTATCTGGGTTCATGGTTGTGGCTGTAGACCCAAGCTGTTCTCTCTACACCATAAATAAAGTTGGTATTTTGGTGTTCATCTAATTAATTCATTTCTCTGTTTCATATTCCTGAACTCAGAAATGCCAGAGAGAAAAAGCCATTTATTGTTTTGTAAAACTCCCAATTAGTGAATCAACTGGGAATCTTGATAGTTTTAAGCACTGATATTCAGAGGCTGAAATAATCTATGAACTCCACGGAGATGCAAAGGTTACTGGTTCAATCAGGGCAGGAAGATTAGCTTCAGGCTTAAATGTTTCATAAATGCAAGCCTTTCTGATTTTTGATCTTGGTAATTTGTGGCAGTTTTCTTGGTGATTATACAGCTTAAAAAAAAAAAAAAACACACACAGGCACGGGCTGTGGGGGCCTCTGCAAATTACCCTGAGCTGTTCTCAGGGCTCAGACTGCCTTTAGCAAGGATTATATCATTAAATGCACAAATAACTTCACAAGGACCTACTAAGTGCCAGGCACTGCTCTAAATCTTTGGACTCCTACCAGAGAACTAAGAATAGAAGAAGATAAAGAGGATTAGGAATTTCAGGAGCTGAACTTCCCTGGCGGCTTGCTGCTGCTAAGCTGCTTCAGTCATGTCTGACTGTGTGACCGCATAGACTGCAGCCCACCAGGCTCCTCCGTCCTTGGGATTCTCCAGGCAATAACACTGGAGTGGGTTGCCATTTCCTTCTCCAGTGCATGAAAGTGAAGTCGCTCATTCGTGTCTGACTCTTCACGACTCCATGGACTGCAGCCTACCAGGCTCCTCCATCCATGGGATTTTCCAGGCAAGAGTACTGGAGTGGGGTGCCATTGCCCACTCCGCCCTGGTGGCTTAGTGGTAAAAAATCTGCCTATAATGCAGGAGATGCTGGAGACGGAGACGTGTGGGAGATGTGTAGGTTTGATCCCTGGGTCAAGAATTCTCTGGAGGAGGAAATGGCAACCCACTCCAGTATTCTTGCCTGGAAAATTCCATGGACAGAGGGACCTGGTGGGCTACAGTCCATGAGGTTGCAAAGAATCAGGCACAACTAAGCAGGCACTAATGTATATATAAAGAGGATTAGGAATTCCAGAGGAGGGTTTCCAAGGTAAAACGACACAGTCAGGCTGGTCCACAATGAAAAGATGACGTTAGAGTAATGACTTGAGGGAGGTGATGGATTGAGCCAGGTAACTATGAGGGAAGGGGAATATTAACAGAAGAGTATTTTAGGCATAGAATATGGCTTAAAAAATAATGTACCGCAATGAATCCCATGAGCCCAGGGCAGAACGAGCAAAGAGGAGAGTGCTGGAGAGGTCAGGAAGGTGTGAAGGAGAAAAAATAATGCAGGGACCTGTTAGAAATGTGCAGATTTGCCTGAGTGAGAGGGCAGGTCACTCATGGGCTTTGTAATCTGAATTAACATTTGTAGAAATCTTTGTCTGCTGTGTAAGAAGAGAATATGAGGTGAGGGAGGAAGCAAGGGGACCAGTTAGAAGGCTGCTACATTTATTGCAGGTGAGAGATGATGGTTACTTGGACCAAGGTCATCAAAAGGGAGGCAGTATAGGGTATTCAATTTGGGGGTGTTTTTTATTGAACTATAGTTGATTTATAGTGTTGTGCTAATTTCTGTTATACAGCAAAGTGACTCAGATATGTATACTTTTTTCATGTTCTTATATCATGGTTTATTGTGTGTGCTGTGCATGTGCTAAGTCACTTCAGTCGGGTCCAACTCTTTGCAGATCCATGGATTTTAGCCTGTCAGGCGCGTCTGTCCATGCGATCCTCCAGGCAAGAATACCGGAGTGGGTTGCCATGCCCTCCTCCAGGGCATCTTCCCCACCCAGGGATCGAACCCACATCTCAGTCTCCTGCCTTGGCAAGGGGGTCCTTTACCACCTAGGGTTTCCCTGGTGGCTCAGATGCTAAAGAATCTGCCTGAAATGTAGGAGATGGGGGTTCAGTCCCTGAGCTGGGAAGATCCCCTGGAGGAAGTCATGGCAATCTACTCCAGTATTGTTGCCTGGAGAATTCCATGGACAGAGGAGCCTGGTGGGCTACAAACAGTCAGGGTAGCAAAGAGTTGGACATTATGGTTTATTACATAAATTAGTGAATCTAGTCTCCGGTGCTCTACAGTAGGTTGCTGGTGGTTATCTGTATTTACAGTAGTGTGAGTATGTTAATCCCAAACTCCTAATTTATCCTTCCCCCTACTTTTCCCCTTTGGTGATGGTAACTATGTTTTCTAAATCTGTGAGTCTCCTTGTGTCCCTTAGATCGGTTCCTCTGTGTCATGTTTTAGATCCCACCTGCTAGAGGTCTCATACAGTCTCTGTCTTTCTCTTTCTGACTTTGCTGGTGTGTGTGGGAAGCCTGCTGTACCATCCTGCTGTGATAAAACCAACCACGAATGGGGGTTACTGGATCCCAAGGAGGTGAATGTGATGAGGTGGGATTGCCTCTCCTGGGCACACAGTTCTCAGAGGCCACAAATGAACCATTTCACTCTTTTTTTTTTTTAAATAATAAGATCATTCCTATTCCTTTATCCTTTTTCATATCTGATGCATCAATCCACCCTCCAACTCACCCGCTGCCCCAGTACAAGTCAGCACGTCCTTGTCTTTCCACCTGAGTCCCCACCCCAGAATGAGCTTTGACTCAAACGCGGATCCTCCCAGGAGGGGCCAGCCCCTTCTCCCTGGGGAAGTGACAGACAGGTTTGCTTGATAACTGCAGAGACAGTTTTGAGGAATTGGCTGCTGCTGAATAATGCATGGGCTGTGTTTGTGAAGCTAATTAACTGAATTCACTTAATCGAAAGAAGGTGCTAGGAATCTGTCAGAAAAGGCTGAAGGATTGAATAGGAAAATTATCCCTTAGCAGCACGGCCCTGTTCTCTGGCACCAGAAAGTCACGTCAGACCTCTGAAGGTGCAGAATATATTTCTCCAATTGCTTTTTAGCTCTGTAATTACAAGGATCTAAAAACCTTGGTCTGACTTTTCCGTATGACGGAAGAAATCCATTGCCAGCGTAGGCAAAGCCATTTCCACCATGCCCGTGGGGATGGAGTGGATCGTGGCGGAGCAGAAGGATGGTGAACTGATATGTTTTCCTCGTGCTGATATATTTTCAGCAGTGGCCTAGTTTGTCACTCATTTCCTATTGTTAAATTCTAGCTGGTGTGTTGTGTGTTAGTAGCTCAGTCGTGTCCAACTCTTTACAACCCCATGGACTGTAGTCCATCAGGCTCTTCTGCCCATGGGATTCTCCAGGCGAGAATGCTAGACTGGGTTGCCGTTTCTTTCTCCAGAAGATCTTCCTGACTCAGGGATCAAACCCAGGTCTCCTGCATTGCAGGCGATTCTTTACCATCTGAGCCACCAGGGAAGCCCCCAGTTCCGCATGGAGGGGTTGTTTGATTTTGAAGCCCTGTAAGGCCACCTTTGAAATACGAATAGGGACGTATTTCAGGTAAACTCTGGAAAGCTCGGCAAAACAGGTGATTTTTGTTTTCCTCCCTGCGTGTGTATTGTTCATCATTCTCTGCTGGGTCAATGCATTAAGACAAGCCAATGTGAACTGAACTGAACTAAATGTGTTGAGTCTGTCTTTCACCATCACTCAAACGCCATCCATGAGGCTTTGTTGATGGGTTGCCATTTCCTTCTCCAGTGCATGAAAGTGAAGTCGCTCATTCGTGTCTGACTCTTCACGACTCCATGGACTGCAGCCTACCAGGCTCCTCCATCCATGGGATTTTCCAGGCAAGAGTACTGGAGTGGGGTGCCATTGCCCACTCCGCCCTGGTGGCTTAGTGGTAAAAAATCTGCCTATAATGCAGGAGATGCTGGAGACGGAGACGTGTGGGAGATGTGTAGGTTTGATCCCTGGGTCAAGAATTCTCTGGAGGAGGAAATGGCAACCCACTCCAGTATTCTTGCCTGGAAAATTCCATGGACAGAGGGACCTGGTGGGCTACAGTCCATGAGGTTGCAAAGAATCAGGCACAACTAAGCAGGCACTAATGTATATATAAAGAGGATTAGGAATTCCAGAGGAGGGTTTCCAAGGTAAAACGACACAGTCAGGCTGGTCCACAATGAAAAGATGACGTTAGAGTAATGACTTGAGGGAGGTGATGGATTGAGCCAGGTAACTATGAGGGAAGGGGAATATTAACAGAAGAGTATTTTAGGCATAGAATATGGCTTAAAAAATAATGTACCGCAATGAATCCCATGAGCCCAGGGCAGAACGAGCAAAGAGGAGAGTGCTGGAGAGGTCAGGAAGGTGTGAAGGAGAAAAAATAATGCAGGGACCTGTTAGAAATGTGCAGATTTGCCTGAGTGAGAGGGCAGGTCACTCATGGGCTTTGTAATCTGAATTAACATTTGTAGAAATCTTTGTCTGCTGTGTAAGAAGAGAATATGAGGTGAGGGAGGAAGCAAGGGGACCAGTTAGAAGGCTGCTACATTTATTGCAGGTGAGAGATGATGGTTACTTGGACCAAGGTCATCAAAAGGGAGGCAGTATAGGGTATTCAATTTGGGGGTGTTTTTTATTGAACTATAGTTGATTTATAGTGTTGTGCTAATTTCTGTTATACAGCAAAGTGACTCAGATATGTATACTTTTTTCATGTTCTTATATCATGGTTTATTGTGTGTGCTGTGCATGTGCTAAGTCACTTCAGTCGGGTCCAACTCTTTGCAGATCCATGGATTTTAGCCTGTCAGGCGCGTCTGTCCATGCGATCCTCCAGGCAAGAATACCGGAGTGGGTTGCCATGCCCTCCTCCAGGGCATCTTCCCCACCCAGGGATCGAACCCACATCTCAGTCTCCTGCCTTGGCAAGGGGGTCCTTTACCACCTAGGGTTTCCCTGGTGGCTCAGATGCTAAAGAATCTGCCTGAAATGTAGGAGATGGGGGTTCAGTCCCTGAGCTGGGAAATCCCCTGGAGGAAGTCATGGCAATCTACTCCAGTATTGTTGCCTGGAGAATTCCATGGACAGAGGAGCCTGGTGGGCTACAAACAGTCAGGGTAGCAAAGAGTTGGACATTATGGTTTATTACATAAATTAGTGAATCTAGTCTCCGGTGCTCTACAGTAGGTTGCTGGTGGTTATCTGTATTTACAGTAGTGTGAGTATGTTAATCCCAAACTCCTAATTTATCCTTCCCCCTACTTTTCCCCTTTGGTGATGGTAACTATGTTTTCTAAATCTGTGAGTCTCCTTGTGTCCCTTAGATCGGTTCCTCTGTGTCATGTTTTAGATCCCACCTGCTAGAGGTCTCATACAGTCTCTGTCTTTCTCTTTCTGACTTTGCTGGTGTGTGTGGGAAGCCTGCTGTACCATCCTGCTGTGATAAAACCAACCACGAATGGGGGTTACTGGATCCCAAGGAGGTGAATGTGATGAGGTGGGATTGCCTCTCCTGGGCACACAGTTCTCAGAGGCCACAAATGAACCATTTCACTCTTTTTTTTTTTTAAATAATAAGATCATTCCTATTCCTTTATCCTTTTTCATATCTGATGCATCAATCCACCCTCCAACTCACCCGCTGCCCCAGTACAAGTCAGCACGTCCTTGTCTTTCCACCTGAGTCCCCACCCCAGAATGAGCTTTGACTCAAACGCGGATCCTCCCAGGAGGGGCCAGCCCCTTCTCCCTGGGGAAGTGACAGACAGGTTTGCTTGATAACTGCAGAGACAGTTTTGAGGAATTGGCTGCTGCTGAATAATGCATGGGCTGTGTTTGTGAAGCTAATTAACTGAATTCACTTAATCGAAAGAAGGTGCTAGGAATCTGTCAGAAAAGGCTGAAGGATTGAATAGGAAAATTATCCCTTAGCAGCACGGCCCTGTTCTCTGGCACCAGAAAGTCACGTCAGACCTCTGAAGGTGCAGAATATATTTCTCCAATTGCTTTTTAGCTCTGTAATTACAAGGATCTAAAAACCTTGGTCTACTTTTCCGTATGACGGAAGAAATCCATTGCCAGCGTAGGCAAAGCCATTTCCACCATGCCCGTGGGGATGGAGTGGATCGTGGCGGAGCAGAAGGATGGTGAACTGATATGTTTTCCTCGTGCTGATATATTTTCAGCAGTGGCCTAGTTTGTCACTCATTTCCTATTGTTAAATTCTAGCTGGTGTGTTGTGTGTTAGTAGCTCAGTCGTGTCCAACTCTTTACAACCCCATGGACTGTAGTCCATCAGGCTCTTCTGCCCATGGGATTCTCCAGGCGAGAATGCTAGACTGGGTTGCCGTTTCTTTCTCCAGAAGATCTTCCTGACTCAGGGATCAAACCCAGGTCTCCTGCATTGCAGGCGATTCTTTACCATCTGAGCCACCAGGGAAGCCCCCAGTTCCGCATGGAGGGGTTGTTTGATTTTGAAGCCCTGTAAGGCCACCTTTGAAATACGAATAGGGACGTATTTCAGGTAAACTCTGGAAAGCTCGGCAAAACAGGTGATTTTTGTTTTCCTCCCTGCGTGTGTATTGTTCATCATTCTCTGCTGGGTCAATGCATTAAGACAAGCCAATGTGAACTGAACTGAACTAAATGTGTTGAGTCTGTCTTTCACCATCACTCAAACGCCATCCATGAGGCTTTGTTGTTTTTTTTTTTCTAATTTTTCTTTGTGTGGAATTTGTTTTTGCTGCTATGTTTCATTTGTTTGGGGTTTTTTTCCCAGTTTAATTTCAATGTTGTTTTTCTCCCCCAAACAATCCATCATCCAATGTTTGTATTCATCTAAAAATAACTCACATCTCTCGATAGCTGATTATTCTGCTGACAGTTGACTTTAAGACACAGTACATATACACAACTTTTCATCCTGAAATTCAAAACCACGCTTGATAGCTAATAATGAAATCCATAGCTCTGCAGGGAGAGGAAAGCTGCTGGGTTTGTCCTCAGTCTTCCTTCCCCAGAGTTGTCCCCTTTGACTGCCTGAAAATTCTCTAGAGGGCAGTTCAAATGCTGGGAGACATTTCTGGTGAGCCCTAAGGGGGCCCTTGAGCTCAGCCCACCCCAGCTTGAGCAACAACTCCAGCAGCTATGGATTTCCCCTGCTTTTGTTACCAAAGGCAGTGAGCAATCAGCCAGCTATGTTGGCCCCAGCCCTAGGTGGATTCAAGAACAAAAGACAGACGTGTGTCATGTGCCAAGCCCTCTGCATGCCACAGACCCGGATTTCCCCAAAGTGTGGCCACTGCACACTTCTGTTCTCAGGAGAAGTCGATGCGAATGGAAGATTACACAGACGTCCACTAGAGAGGATACAAAGCGCAGCTCAGGGGTGGAGGCTCATCACAGCAGCGTTCATGCAGGGTAACGGCAGCTGCATCTGACAATGTCACCTAAGAGGAGGGATGACATTCTTGGTCTTACCGTGGTCCATACACGGACAACCTGATGGCTATCAACCTGTACAATGTCAGAGGCTGGGCAAGATTCCCACACTCAGTAAAATGAAAAAAAGAAAGAAAAAAAGAGGAAGAGAGCATTAATTTAAAACCTCTAAAATCTTACTAAGTGAAGTATGTCAGAGAAAGACAAATATACAATATCACTTACATGTGGAATCTAAACAAAAGGTACAAACGAACTTCTTTACAAAACTGAAGCAGAGTCACAGATGTAGAAAACAAACTTATGGTTTCCAAAGGATAAGGGAAAGGAGATTGGGGTTGACATATGTGGCTGCTGCTGCTGCTGCTGCTTCAGTCGTGTCCGACTCTGTGCGACCCCGTAGATGGCAGCCCACCAGGCTCCACCATCTCTGGGATTCTCCAAGCAAGAACACTGGAGTGGGCTGCCATTTCCTTCTCCAATGCATGAAAGTGAAGTCGCTCAGTCATGTCCGACTCTTCGTGACTCCATGGACTGCAGCCTACCAGGCTCCTCCATTCAGGGGATTTTCCAGGCAAGAGTACTGGAGTGGGGTGCCACTGCCTTCTCTGAGGATTGACATATATACGCTGCTATGTGTAAAATGAAAGTGAAAGTGAACATCACTCAGTTGTGTTCGACTCTTTGTGACCCCATGGACTATGCAGTCCATGGAATTCTCCAGGCCAGAATACTGGTGTGGGTAGCTGTTCCCTTCTCCAGGGAATCTTCCCAATCCAGGGATCAAACTCAGGTCTACCCACATTGCAGGTGGATTCTTTACCAGTTGAGCCACCAGGGAAGTCAAATATGTAAAATAGGTAACTAATAAGGGCCTACTGTAAAGCACAGGGAACTCTACCCAATACTCTGTAATGATTTATATGGGAAATGAATCTAAAAGAGTAGGTATATGTATATGTATAACAGACTCACTTTACTGTACACCTGAAACTAATGCACATTAGAAATCAACTGTACTCCAGTCAATTTTTTTTTTAAATTTAAAAAATTTCTCTAATAAAATGTATCCCTTCCAATTCTCCACCTCCTTGGAGAGCTAGGCTAGGCCCTCTGGGAGATGTGGTTAACAACTGATTGATGCAGATAGAATCAGGGGATAGTAGACTCCCAGGCTTCTGGTGGAAACAGAGATAAGACCCCATGAGGCAAGCCAGGGGCCAGGGAGTCAAGTTTAAGGAGGCACTCACTCCCAGGTGCTGGCCAAGGAAGACAGAATGAATATCTCAAACAGCACTTTTTAGAAATTGAACTGGGACACCGAGTAGGAAAGGAATGATGAATAAAACAAAAGGATTCATTCAATACATGCAGCAGACTGAAAGAGATGGTGTGAAACACAGACCTCCTGGCCTCCAGGTTGGGGGGCTACATCCACTTGGGATGACTTATTCGGGATCCACAGCACTAGTGTATGCTGGCTGTTGTAGCCATGTGCTATTTGTATTATCTCTGCATTTTTTCTGCATTCTGACGTGGTTGAAATAACTCTGGCTTTGGGGTAGGACAGACTAGATTCAGTTTTACCACCATACAGGCCTATGCAACTCTGGGGACATCCCTGGTAGTCCAGTGGTTAAAACTCTGTGCTCCCAGTGCAGGGGGCCCGGTTTGATCTCTGCTTGAGAAACTAGATTCTGCACGCATGCTGCAACTAAGTCCATATCCCACAACTAAAGTCTGCACACCCCAACAAAGCATCCCATGTACCACAACAAAGACCCAGTGCAGTCAAAATAAAATAAATACTTTTAAAACCCACCAAATCTGTTCAACTTTGAAGAAATTATTTGCCATGCCTGAGTCACAGATCCTCATCTATAAAACAGGGTTATTGCTGAAATTAAATAAGATCATTTATATGAGTTTACTCAGGCATTCATTTAGCAAAGTGTGTGTGCGCTTATTCACTCAGTTGTGTCTGACTC
This sequence comes from Madoqua kirkii, assembly GCA_006408675.1. Classification (NCBI taxonomy): domain Eukaryota; kingdom Metazoa; phylum Chordata; class Mammalia; order Artiodactyla; family Bovidae; genus Madoqua; species Madoqua kirkii. Next base: position 21,987 of record SJYC01120650.1, read on the forward strand.
TTGAGACCCCATGGACTGTAGCCTACCAGGCTTTTCTGTCCACGGGATTTCCCAGGAAAGACTACTGCTGTGGGTTGCCATTTCCTTCTCCAAGGGATCTTCCTGACCTAGGGATTAAACCCCGGGTCTTCCACATTGCAGGCAGACTCTTAACTGGGTGAGCTATGAGGGAAGCCCAAATGCCTAGCTATGCCAGGGTTTATAACAGGAGCACAGAGAAAACCAAGATGGCCCTAGGTCTAGTGAAGGAAACATAACTAAGCACTATCTTTGGAATAGATTAGACATTAGTGAACATCTGCTCAAGTATTTGTTGTCCAGAGATGGAGTAGATGCTAATATTTGAGGTTCCCTGTTTCTTAGTGTAGGGATGCTAGACTCAGTTTATATAAGGGTTTATTTCTTGACTCATAGGTTTCATCTTTCCCCCAGTAGATTAGTTTAGCTTTACACCTCACCAGGCAGACATTAGAGCTTATTGAGTGGATAATACACATTTCACAAATTCTCTTACACAAAAGACAGCAGTGAGTCACACTTTCAAAAGTGCCCCAAGATGGATTTATGCCCCACGACAGTCATAATGGTTCATTCAGAGAAGTTATACGGTCTTTGGATAAATAATGCAAGCTGTATAAATCTCATGGATGCTGTGTTTACACAATAGCATTATGACTCCAGAGGTGCTCAAACAATCTGATTCAAGAGCATGTTATAAATGATGTCAATACAGTGCAGGTTTAAGTTAATCAAGGAAGGAGCCCCAAGCAAGCCAGTTTGTCAGGGAAGCCTAAAGAAGAAAAGATGAAAAAAACATGTGTCTTTGGTAAAAGTTTATATCAGTTACGCCTCTTGGCTGCCAAATTGCTGGAGTTTATTTAAACTTCCTTTAATTAAAAAAAGGAAAATGAGGAAGGGGAGAATTATCTCTTAAACATATCCAGGGGTGCTTCACAGAACCCAAAGTCAAAATGCAGCTAAGTTTTTAGAAGGAACTGAAATTAGGAGATGGAATGTTACAAAAACCCCCCAAGTTTCTCATTTCTGCCCTTTTTTTCCACTCGCAAACTTCATTCTATTTTGAAGTACAAATCGGCCTTCTCCGCTTTCTTGTTGGAGTGGCCTCTTAGCATCTGAGTTTCCCTGTTGACTGTTCCAGGTGTGTGCAGAGGCAGATTCCCCGTCTTTAGAAATTCATTTCAATTTCCCAGGAGGGAGATTCTCCATGGCTCACTTAGGGTCAGATTTCCCCACCCCCTCACTCCTTTATAGGAAAAGGTTGAGGGCATATCACAGAATCAGGGCTGCCTGGAGCAGAGGTCTATAGGGAAGGAGGTGGTTCTCAGATGAGGGAAGTGGCACATGAGCTGGAGAGACAGCAAAATATGTGCCAGTCAAAATGGTTGTCCCCTTTACAATGTATGTCCCCTTTATAAGAGGAGAAATATGCTGTGAGTAGATTCAGGAGATACTGGGCAGCCTTTCTCAGAAAGGCTGAGAAAGCTATCAGGATGTTGTCTGCTTTATAATGACTCAATTTACCTTAGATATAAATGTTTAATTCTAATGGAGTACTCATGTCTTGGCAGAATGCACTGCAAAATAAACAAATAAAAACGAAAACAAAGCTCACATTTCAAACACAAGAAGGATAGACGTTTGGTGTTTCCCATCACATCCTGTGCCCAGGAAAGGAGCTCAGTGAGTGTCCGCAATTTCCATAATGCTATTTACATGGGATCCAGACTAGAAACCTGTGAAAACTCTAGGCACTTGTTAAGTATCAGGGGCTTGATATGGGGTTATTATGGCAAATGAAAGCTCATTACCCACGCACACTGTGACTCTGGCTAACTCCTGTTTTGCCAGGAAGAATGATTGCCAACGGCTTCCATCACAAGAATGCTAGGGCAGGCCCTTGAATTCACAGCACATATGCATGCCAGAATCCTGCATCCTCCATGGAGACCTTTACCTCTTGGGATCTCAGAACCATGACTTTCCTTTCCTTGTCTCTTTCCTTCATTCCCCATTCTTTTTTAGATGGTTCTTATAACCCAAGAGAAGAACTTATTTATCAGTTGATGAGCTTGGAAAAGACATTTTATTTATCAATCAGTCCAATATACATGTAAGTGCACTGACAGGCATTTCTGGGATGTTTGGGAGACTCCTGCTTCTTTCCTTACCACTCAGCATATAATTCAGTCATAGAAATGCAAATTCATGCTTTTTCTTTTCTTTATATGAAAAGGGAAGAAAGTTTAAGGATGAAAATGAAATCCACTCATGATTCCACCAAGTTTAGGATGAGGTATTCCTCCACAAAAGAAAGGGGAGACAGAAATAACACAAAGTGGATCTTTCCCTCAAGAGTCCGCATGCTTTGCTGGAGGAGTTATTGAACTCATATCAAGATCAGAAGGATGGAAACTGCAGAAAAACACGGACTCAACACTCACTCCACAGTGTCAAACACGGACATCACCTCAACTCAGGGTGATCCTATTCAGTAGTTAATGTCCACGTGTTCACTTTAAAAGAGGTATTTTAGACTTGGGGAGCTTAAATGCCTTGTCAAAAGTGACACGGTAGTAGATGGGATCACTGGAACCCAAGTCAGAGTTTCTCCAATACTGACGTTCATCCCCCCACCCTACTCTCCCTTCATAAAAAGAAAGACATGTGAACTTCTTAATGGGAGGGAAATAGTCTTGCTCTTCAGATGCTCCAGCTGTGAAGTGTCTCCTGAGACACATGAGTAATTATTATTGCTAGTTATGAGTCACACAAGTCAGGTGATATTAAAAAATCCTTTCCTTTTTAAATAGCAGTCCTTGTCCACCCCCCACTTAACCAGATACAGAAGCTAGTTAGACTAGAATCTGCAGCTCTGAACCAAGCCACACTGGAGGACGTGGTCAATGCATCACTGATATACTATACTCCAAGCAAAATACAGTCAAACGGACCATCTCCCTACAGAGTAAGCCAGTAGGTAAAGCAAGCCATAGGCTTCCCTTGCAGTTCAGTGGTAATGAATCCGCCTGCCAGTGCAGGAGACATAGGCTCGATCCCTGGGTCAGAACGATCCCCTGGAGAAGGAAATGGCAACCCACTCCAATATTCATGGCTGGGAAATCCCATGGACAGAGGAGCCTGGTGGGCTATCCTCCAGGGCGTCAGGAAAGAGTTGGACATGACTGAAAGACTAAACAACACCACCACCACAAGTAAGCCACAAAGAGAGAAAGAAATCCATATCTGTCACTGGAGCCAGGCCGACATTAGATGTGCAGGTAACTGCCAGGTCTCTGCTGTGACAGGTGAACTCTGGGCTCAGTGATTAACGCAGCAGCTCAGCCAAGAGGAGAGGACGCTGGTAAGAGATGTATACTCTGGTCAGATTATTCCACTGCACTGTCAGCTCCTGACTGGGCTTGGAGCCTGGGAGTGGCCATTTGTTAATTCACATCCATGGTTCTAACAATGCACAAAGCACAGCGCCATGCACTTAATAGGTACTCAACAAAAGCATTCAAAGCAGTCGAAAAATATGACAAGGGTCAGGAGTTAAGGGGAAAGATATTTTAAAAAAATTTAGAACACATTACTCTCTAGGGAGAGAGAAACTGCAGAGAGATTTCCCAACATCTTACAAAAAGAAGGATTGTGGCAGAGCTTTGAGAATGACTCACTTCTTAAAGATGTCCTCTGAGGACTTTTCCGGTGGTCCAGTGGTTAAGCCTATGTGTTTCTGATGCGAGGGGCCAAGGTTCAGTCCCAGGTTGGAGAACTGACATCCCACATGCCTGCTGGGAAGTGTGGCCAAAAAGAAGGAGGAGAAGATGTCCCCAGAAGAAGATCAGAAAAGGTCTCTGCACACTAACTTTCAGTTGTACAACAGACTCTGAAGTGTACAGAGTTGGGGCTCGACTACCAGTGGGCTCCAGGCAGCGGAGAAAGTCAGGAGGAAGGCTAACCCGGTCTGAGGGGTCCCTGCAGGCCTTCCGTTGTTCTGACCCCTCAGTGTTAGACAAAGGAGGGACTTTCTAGGGCCCTAAAATAAAGCTGCTGTTGCTGTAGGGGATTTCTCACCCTCGGTCTCCAGTGGGTTGTTTTTTGTTTTTTGGGTTTTTTTGTCTTTCTTGCAGCAAATGCACTAGCATTCTTTAGGGAAGTTCTTCTCTTCCCTGGCACTGGGAGCGGAAAGATCTTCTTGAGGATCCAGGGACTGATCAAAAGCGGCAGCTCTCATTTCAGGGGGAGCTGAGCTGCGGGTTCAGCCCTGCCACCTACTAGCTCTGTGACCTTGAGCATCACTTACCCAGGGTATGTAAGCCTCAATTCCACTGGACGTAGAATGAGGAATCATAAGGGTTCCCTAACCTTATAGTGCCACTAACATTATAGAGAGAATGTATGAAAAAGGTAAGCCTGGTTCAGGCTCTCAATAAATTATTTATTTTTTTCCTTTCTTTATGGATGAGAATACTTTGCCATACTCATCATCCTCTGTCAGGAATATATGAGATGGTTCTCAGGACTTACTTAACAGATACAAGTAACAGGATAAACTGTAAAGAGTCAGTATGGACTTAGGGCAGCAATGTTTATATAAATTCCATGTGAGTATTATTCAAGTGTCAAGGTTGCTGACAAGTCTCTTGAGAGATTAGAAATAATTCAGTTCAGTTCAGTCGCTCAGTCATGTCGAACTCTTTGCGACTCCATGAACTGCAGCACGCCAGGCCTCCCTGTTCATCACCATCTCCCAGAGTTCACTCAGACTCATGTCCATCGAGTTGGTGATGCCATCCAGCCATCTTATCCTCTGTCATCCCCTTCTCCTCCTGCCCCCAATCCTTCCCAGCATCAGAGTCTTTTCCAATGAGTCAACTCTTCGAATGAGGTGGCCAAAGTACTGGAGTTTCAGCTTTAGCATCATTCCTGCCAAAGAAATCCCAGGGTTGATCTCCTTCAGAATGGACTGGTTGGATCTCCTTGCAGTCCAAGGGACTCTCAAGAACCTTCTCCAACACCACAATTTAAAAGCATCAATTCTTAGGTGCTCAGCCTTCTTCACAGTCCAACTTTCACATCCATACATGACCACAGGAAAAACCATAGCCTTGACTAGATGGACCTTAATCGGCAAAGGAATGTCTCTGCTTTTGAATATACTATCTAGTTTGGTCATAACTTTTCTTCCAAGGAGTAAGCATCTTCTAATTTCATGGCTGCAGTCACCATCTGCAGTGATTTTGGAGCCCCCAAAAATAAAGTCTGACACTATTTCCACTGTTTCCTCATCTATTTCCCATGAAGTGATGGGACCAGATGCCATGATCTTTGTTTTCTGAATGTTGAGCTTTAAGCCAACTTTTTCACTCTCCTCTTTCACTTTCATCAAGAGGCTTTTTAGCTCCTCTTCACTTAGTGCCATAAGCAGGGTGCCATCTGCATATGTGAGGTTATTGATATTTCTCCTGGCAATCTTAACTCCAGCTTGTGTTTCTTCCAGTCCAGCATTTCTCATGATGTACTCTGCATATAAGTTAAATAAGCAGGGTGAAAATATACAGCCTTGACGTACTCCTTTTCCTATTTGGAACCAGTCTACTGTTCCATGTCCAGTTCTAACTGTTGCTTCCTGACCTGCATACAGATTTCTCAAAAAGCAGGTCAGGTGGTCTGGTATTCCCATCTGTTTCAGAATTTTCCACAGTTTATTGTGATCCACAAGTCAAAGGCTTTGGCATAGTCAATAAAGCAGAAATAGATGTTTCCACGAATTAATAGAAAGGGTCTGTCTCTCTATAGTTCCTTTCCCCTACTCTCCCTTTGTCTCTGCCAGCTCAGGTGTCTTCAACAGAATACCATAGACTGGATGGCTTAAACAACAAACTTTCATTTGTCACAGTTCTAAAGGCTGGGAAGTCCAAGATCAAGGTGCTGACAGGTTTGGTTCTTGGTGAGGGCCCTCCTCCTGGCTTGTGGATAGGCCACTTTTTTTCCTTTTGAGTGTGCTGGGTCTTCACTGTGAGCAGAAGCTGCTCTGCAGCTGCAGTGTGAGGGCTTCTCTTGCTGCTGAGCACAGGCTCTAGAGCCGTGGCGTCAGTCGCTGTGCGGGGGCTCAGTAGCTGCGGTTCCCAGGGTCTGGAGCCTAAGCTGTGCTCAGCAGTTGTAGTACATGGGCTTTGTCTCTCTGCAGCATGCCGGGTCTTCCCAGATCAGGGCTCAGACCTGTGTCTCTTACACTGGAGGACAGATTCTTCACCACTGAGCCATGAGGGAAGTCCCACAAGTTTTTTTTTAGACTGAACTGAGTTACAATATTGTGTTAGTTACAGGTGTACAGCAAAGTGATTTCAGTAATATAAATACCTATACTTGTTCAGATTCTATTCCATTATAGCTTATCACAAGCTATTGAGTAGAGTTCCCTGTGCTGTATAATAGGTCCTTACTTTATGCTAGTTGTGTGAATATGCTAATCCCAAACTCTAGTTTATTCCTCCCTCGCTTCTCCTTTGGTAACCGTAGTTTGTTTTCTATGTCTGTGAATCTGTTACTGTTTTGTAAATTCATTTGTATCACTTTTTAGATGCTACCTATAAGTGATATCATGGGATATTTGTCTTTCTTTCTGACTTACTTGGTATGGTCATCTATGGGTCACCTCTTTGCTGCCTTCTCACAGGACAGAGATTGCGAGTGAGCTCTGGTTCCTTACTCTGACAAGGGCACTAATCCCCTCATTGGGCCCCACCCTCATGACCTCTACACCCAACTGCCTCCAAAGGCTCCCCTCCTAACACCACCACACTGGGGTTAGGGCTTCAACATCTGAATTGATGAGGGATACAAACATTAGGCCATAGCACCCTCTTTTCTTCCCCACCATCCACCCATGCTTGGTCTTTCTCAGTGACTAAGATCCATCTAGTTAGCATCCACTGGTGTCATAGAAAAGAAAAGGGTGAGCATGATGGTATAGACTAACAGGAATTTTTTCTTATACATGAGTAGACACCTTAATGATGTGCAAGAGTCTGGACCTGCTGTCTAATTGCTCACAGAGAGAAGGCATGCAGATCAAATATTCTATAATCAAAATCTCTACTGTGCCTATCATGGCTTAAAGGCAGCAAAACTACATAAAAGGTGAACTCAGCTGTCTAGGAGTATATTTTGCAACTTACTTGTCCTGAAGATTTTCCAAAAACATTGCATTATTTAAAGTTGGATCCTGAGAGGGTAGCTATTTCAGCTGTTGAACTGTTAGGATTTTATACTATAGAGAAGAGATCATGAAACTTTCTGTAAAGGGCCAGATAATAAAAATGTTAGGCATTCACTTCATCACAACAACTTAGCTCCACCATCAGAGCCCCTGAAGCAGCCACAGAAAATTCATAAACACGTGAGCATAGCTCTAGCCCAATAAAACCATGTGGACACAAGCTTGAATGTCATATAATTCTCCATGTCTCAAAATATTATTCTTCTTTTGATATTTTTTTAAATATATAAATATGTAAAAGTTGTTTTAGCTCATGGACCTATAAAAACAGGCAGAAAGCCAGATCTGGCCCCGGGGTTGACCTGCTTCCCCTGCAGCACAGCACACTCCACACTAATGTAAGCTTCGGAACCCATTCAAGTGGGTGCTGCCAAGTATCATTCACATCTGATCATTCATTTCCCAACCTCAGTGAGGGAGCTGAGATACATATTAGTCATGTCCCAGAAGACCTGGACTCTTGTTCAGTTCTGGTTCTGAGTGATCTCGGGGAAGTCATTTAACACCCCAGCAGCCTGTAGGCTGCAACGGAAGCTTGGGATACTGACAGTGACGGGCGGTGCGCAGGGTCCGGCCCTTGCCTGCCTCTCTCATCTCAGCCCACTTCACTTCCCCAACCCCTTCCCATTCTCTTTAGGCACTTGCGTGTATGTGTACACGCTCAGTCATGTCCAACTCTTTTGAGACTCCATGGAGTTCCTGGCTGTTCTTCAAATATGTCAAACTTGCTTTCGTCTCGAGGACTTTTACTTGCTTTCCCTCTGCAAGTCTCTTTTCCCGGAGACTTAGATAAGTGAATCATACACATTGTTTAGCTTTTTCCTTACACATGACTTCCTCCACTCGGTCTCCCCCTCTTCCTTATCTAGATCAGCACCCAACACCTGCTACACCACCACCTCCTTGCCCTGCTTTATTTTCTGCATTGACATTTATTTACTTTCAGTTTTTTAATATTATGTGGCTGCACTGGGTCTTAGTTGCAGCATGTGAGATCTAGTTCCCTCACCGGGGACTGAACCCAGGCCCCTGCACTGGGAGCGCAGAGTCTTAACTACTGGACCACAGGGAAGCCCCCTACATCGACATTGATTGGTAGCAAAATGATCTTGTTCATTTAAATGTTTGCTTCTTTGGTATCCTGCTTCCCAGTTGTCATGGGGACAAGCTGACCAATCCGCTGCTAGAACAGAGCCTGGGATATGGAGGCTGCTGCACAATCATTTGTTGAATGAACAACAAATAATTAGTATGTGCCTCTGGAAATAAAACATCTTTGGGGCCCTTATCCTTGGAATCCATTTCCATAATTTGATTCGGAGTATTCTCTGTAATGGCGGATACTAAATATGGTCTGCCATGTAAGGCAAGCTCAGATAAATATTAATAACTTGCCAAGGGCTCAAAGCTAATACATGGCAGAGTTGATGGGTATTTGAACCACGGTACTGGACTTCAAATCCCTGTTATTTTTGCCCCTCTTTTTTTTAATTTTCAGATTCTTTCCCTCTTAGTGTTTTTTGTTTGTTTGTTTGTTTGTTTGTTTTTGGCTCTGTTGGGTGCTTGCTGCACAGGCTCCCTCTCTTTGTGTGGCACCAAGGCAGCCTCTTGTTGCTAAGCTCAGGTTCTACAGGGGGCAGACTTCTGTAGCCATGGCATGTGGGCTCAGAAGTAGCTAATTGTGGTTCCTGGGCTCTAGAGCACAGGCTCAGTGTTTATGGTGTGTGAGATTTGCCCCTCTTTCTTTTAATTTTCAGATTCTTTCCCTCTTAGTGTTTTTTGTTTGTTTGTTTGTTTGTTTGTTTTTGGCTCTGTTGGGTGCTTGCTGCACAGGCTCCCTCTCTTTGTGTGGCACCAAGGCAGCCTCTTGTTGCTAAGCTCAGGTTCTACAGGGGGCAGACTTCTGTAGCCATGGCATGTGGGCTCAGAAGTAGCTAATTGTGGTTCCTGGGCTCTAGAGCACAGGCTCAGTGTTTATGGTGTGTGAGCCCAGTTGCCTTGTGGCACATTGGATCTTCATGGACCAGGGATCAAACCCAGGTTTCCTGCACTGGCAGGCGGACTCTCTACCACTGAGCCACCAGGGAAGCCTTATCCCACTTTTTGATGATGTCTGATATCCTATAACTATGATGACCGAACTATCCACCAATAAAAGCCAAGAGGTTCCCCCATCCACTGTCCTGGTGTATTTATAAACTGGGACACTCCAGAGAAGTCAAGAGGAAGAAGTTCCTGCTGCCTCCAACATAACAGGTGCATCTCACAGATGTCAGACTGAGCGGAAGAAGCTTGACCCAAACAACTCCACACTGTGTGGTCCCGTTCCCGTAAAGCTCCAAAAGAGGCAAAGCAGAATGGTGATAACGAGAGAACCTCACGGAAGGCTGGCAATGTTCTGTGTCTATGTGTACCATTCTCAAGATGTACGCTTAAAGTTTGTGTTCTTACATGCAGATACTCCTTGAACAAAGAACTGGAGTTGAACAGACACTGAAACATGCAAAGTCAAGCTATTTATAGAGACTATGGGACAGAACAGCTGAAATTGGGATGGTCTGAAAAAATTCCAAAGATGTGGTGCCCTGAGTTACCTAAAAGCTAGCAGATCATCTAGAAGGGAATTCACTATGGTCTCAGGCTGACAGCTGATGGAAGACGAGACTAACCTCTGCCATCTGTCTGAAACCACTGCAGAGAGAGCTGAGCCATGCAAAGTTTGGAGAAGTGTCTTGTTTTCTCCTGCCTGTCTTGCCTCAGCTCCCCACAAGTCTTTGAATTTCATGAAGCTCTTTCTACTCAGATCCTGATCACCCTTCCTCTTAAGCAGCAGGAGAGATGAGACACCCTTGTCAAATCTGAATCGTGTTTGGCAGGAAAATAAGCTTGTGTGACTGTTTGTCTTGGGAATTGTCTTCCATTAAAAAGATTACAGTGAAGACTGCAAGTCTTTTTCTTTTTTTTTTTTTTTCATAACAAGTCATAAAAACCTCCAGCCAATTAGGTATGGAAATCTCTGAGAGCACAGAGATTTGGGGCAGTCTGAGTTTTTATTAAAGAAACACTCATTCCCCTGAGAAGGAGCCAGAGAGGACGTGACTGTGATGGGGGAGGAGGGACAGTCATCTGCAAAATGAGTCGGGGTCCTAAGAGATAAGTTATGGATAAGTGACCTCCTTGAGCATTTCTGACAAATGACATCTGTGCTGAGACCAAATCAAAGGACAAGGTTGGTTTCCCCAGTGAATGAGGCTGCGCAAGTCATACATCTGGGCGCCCTGGATGCCTGGTCCATGAAGTCATCAGAGCCTCTAAAAAGAGTTATGTCTAAGGCTGAGGCTTGTTTATGGAAAAATGAGTTTCAGGGCTTGGCGGTGCTGGAGAACAGACCTTCTGGGCTAGGAGCACATCGGCTATTCTTTACAAAGTAGTTCTTGTCCTCAAGAACAAGTGTCTTGATTCCGGCCTCAGCATGGAGTCCAGAGGCCTGGCCTACCGGTTTCTTCATTTCCTGAGGGCTGGCCCGCCCCTCCCCCGCCCCCCATTCTTAAACAGCAGCTTTGAAAATGACGCCCTTGGCTCTGGTACCCCATTCAAAGAACCGAGCCAAGAAACACAAGAAGCGTATATAGGGGGAAGCAGAAAAAGGTGGCAAGGACCACGGCGGCCCTTTTACAGCGCAACTGGCCTCATCTGCCCCTTCTACACACAGAAAAGGAAGAGGACTGAGCTTTCTGGACTCGGAGACCACAGCACAGAAGCCTCGCAGGCAGTTTTCTCTGCCCACAGGATTATTTTCTGAAGACACCACTTACTTACTGCCATTCTCTGCTTTCATCAAGAACATTTTATAAGACCATGACAAGATGATAGGAAACTGATAAATTATGTTTTTTGCCCCAAGTCTCCATGGAGATCTCAGTATCTTCAAAATAAACCTGACGTGACGCTGACGCACTTGAGCTGCTGCGGAGTTCTGAGAAAGTACAAGCATGAACTAGAATGTCACCATGGCTGACGAGGGGGCAGCAGGGCCTGGGAGGATGTGGGGTTGTCTAGCAATGTGCCTGGTGATCTGTGGTCCCTGTTGCCCCTCGGAAAATGTTTCTGCTTTCCCCGAGGTGTGCACGGTGAGAACAACCCTGAGGAAACTTCCATTGCTCTGCCCCTTCCTTAGAGTCTAGTTTGTAAATTTCAGGGATGGTTTTTAGGGACAGGGGTGAGGAGGTGGCCTGTGACATGGTGAGGTATCAGCCATGACCTCTACTCCTGTGGGCAAGTCTCGGGGACCTTTCCCATCTCCCCTGCTCAGTCACCAAAGGCAGGTATGTGTCTGACAAAGGGACTGTGTCTCCCCTCCTGCTTTAAAGCACATGATTTACCCAGGGAAATCAAAATACTTCTCACCCAGTGAAGCCCACAGTACGCGCAGACCCGAGGAGGCCTGGCTGGGGGCGTGCAGGGCACAGAGTTCGCTGGACCTACTGTGTTGCCTGGGGTGGCCTCTGGCCTCCCTGGTTCACCCAGCCATTCATTCACAGACATCTGATTATCATTACAAGGTACTTTCTTTCCTGTACTGGGACCACTGTGAAGTCCCAGTTTCTTGCATGTGACTGACTGTAATCATGAAGTTTTCAGTGTCCTTGAGACACTACAAGTCTACAGGACACAGGCATGATGGTGCAGCCGGCTTATCCCAGGAGTGTTTTTTTGTTGTTGTTTAAACTGCAGCTTACATGAGCCAGAAGAGGCACTTTTCTGTGCTTACTCTGCCCAGTATTCTAACAGCAGGGTCTCCCAGCCCAGCTCCATATCCATCCCCTGAGAGAGGGTAGGAAAGATATTAACCAAGATGCTGTGACCTCTGTCCTCTGTTTTGGGCTGTCTTTATCATCTTTCCCTTTCCTGTGGAACCTTAATATTTTCCCAAAGCCTTCCTCAAGCACAAAAGGATCTCAGCTTTACCAGCCACTTTGACCAGTGGGACCGTCGCCCGGGTTCAGGAAGATGACAACACCTGTCTCAGTCTGCTTGGGCTGTTAACAGCAAAATGCTACACACTGGGTGGCTTAAATAGCCAACATTTATTTCTCACGACTCTCAAGGCTGCAAGGCTTGAGACTGAGCTGCCGGCATCTGGTAAGAGCTCTCCTCCCGGCTTGTCGACAGCTGCCTTCGTGTCCTCACATGGGGGTGGCAGGAAAAGCGGGTGTCTCTTCCTCTGCTTATAAGGACACAAATGCACACAGGAGTTCTGACCTTTTCTAAACTCAATTTTCTTCCAAAGGACCCATCTCCAAATAGCCTCACCATGGGCACTAGGGTTTCAACATCTGAATCTGAGTGGAGGCGGGAACACAAAATTCAGTCCATAGCAACACCGCTGGTCTTTACCCACTTAAAAACCATTAGCGATCGCAATCATTGTGACAGACTGGAATGCTTACACACATTTCCTATGTTCTTTGCAGAGAACCACTAAATAAAAAACAAATAAACAAAATCCTTAAGACAATGGGAGAGGCTGCTAAAATAGGACGGCTCTGTTCAGTATACGAGAAAACACATCCAAATCTGAAAAATACACACATACACAAACACACATAACTGAATCACTTTGCTGTACACTTGAAACTAATCCAACATTATAAAGTAACAATACTCCAGTTAAAAAAAATCAAAATAAATAAGTAAAACCCATCCAGGAAAGCTATAACACTGCATTCAGGATACTTGACTTCAGCTCTCATCCACCTCCGTTCTGCCAGATGCAGTTCAAAAACAAAAGCAATGCCAGAATAGTGAAGTGTAAGAACATCCAATGTTGGGGTTTTTCCCCCTAAAATAACTACTTTTTACTTTGAAAATATACAAACTGGTTGAAAATAAAATAAATGTCCTTCTTCTGACTCCTTGGTATCTGAAGCACGTGTGTGATCTGGTCATTGGGAAATACAGCACTTCCTGTAGCTGAAGGGAAAGACTTCATCGGGACGGCCTGTGCCTGCCTCTCCACCCTCCCAAGCCCCACACTTTGTGCTTCAGGCACCAGGGGTCCTGCCGATTCTGTACTGTATCCACCCCTGGCCTTTGTCCTCTAAACACACACAACAAATAAACAAAATCCTTAAGACAATGGGAGAGGCTGCTAAAATAGGACGGCTCTGTTCAGTATACGAGAAAACACATCCAAATCTGAAAAATACACACATACACAAACACACATAACTGAATCACTTTGCTGTACACTTGAAACTAATCCAACATTATAAAGTAACAATACTCCAGTTAAAAAAAATCAAAATAAATAAGTAAAACCCATCCAGGAAAGCTATAACACTGCATTCAGGATACTTGACTTCAGCTCTCATCCACCTCCGTTCTGCCAGATGCAGTTCAAAAACAAAAGCAATGCCAGAATAGTGAAGTGTAAGAACATCCAATGTTGGGGTTTTTCCCCCTAAAATAACTACTTTTTACTTTGAAAATATACAAACTGGTTGAAAATAAAATAAATGTCCTTCTTCTGACTCCGTGGTATCTGAAGCACGTGTGTGATCTGGTCATTGGGAAATCCAGCACTTCCTGTAGCTGAAGGGAAAGACTTCATCGGGACGGCCTGTGCCTGCCTCTCCACCCTTCCAAGCCCCACACTTTGTGCTTCAGGCACCAGGGGTCCTGCCGATTCTGTACTGTATCCACCCCTGGCCTTTGTCCTCTAAACACACACATATACACACACACACACAATGCAAGCTCAAGTCTTCGATTTTGCTCATGCTTCCACGTTATACGGAATGCTCCTCCCACTCCCAAGACCCAGGCCCTGTTTACCAGACTAGTGTAATTGCTGTGGAGCCTCAGTTTGACGGCCTCTCCTCCAGGCAGCCCTCCTGACTGCCTGGCCCCTTCCTCATCACCCCTGCAGGCCTCTACCAGCATATTCTACTCTGGTCTGCAGTCATCTTTGCACTTTGCTTTTTCCTTTTTTTCTTTCCTTCTTCTTTTCTATTTTTTAAATTATGAAAGAACACATTTACAGAAGACTGGGAAAATACAGCACAAAGTTGCATCTAGTTCCACTATATAATTATTTTTTAAGTAGACAAAATTTGCAGTTGGAGTTTCAATATCAAACTCTCAAAAATTAATAGAATAAATATACAGAAAAGGAGAGGGATATAAGAAAAGTAGAAGGATACATAGAAGGAAAAGCACTAAAAATAGCTCCTTGGTGGAGTGCTTGGAGTAGGAAATGGCAACCCACTCCAATATTCTTGCCTGAAAAATTCCATGGGCAGAGGACCCTGGCAGGCTACCGTCCACGCGGTCACAAGGAGCGGAACACAACTGAGTAACTGATCACAGAAGGATATAGTGGATCATGAACCAATTCAACATAACCAAGATTTACACAGTTTTCACCCCACAGTAGGATACAAATTCTATTTAAGTTCCCATAGACTACAAACTCGGAGACACTGGAACATACCGACATACTTAAAACAAGGTGCAAAAATGTCATGGTCCAAAGGTAGTGTCCAGTCATCTTTTGACATTCATTTCTACCACTAGATTATAAGGGTTTTAAGGGCAAAATGATTTCTTTTTCATCTTCTGTTGCTTTAGTTTGACGAACTCAATTGTTTCCAGTTTTTTGCAAGATAGTGTTCCTAAAAGTTATAATGCATGCATGCTCAGTCACTTCAATCATGCCTGACTCTGTGACCCTATGGATTGTAACCCACCAGGGTCCCCCGTCCATGAGGTTTTCCAGGCAAGAATACTGGAGTGGGTTGCCACGCCCTCCTTCAGATCTTCCCGATCCAAGGATCGAACCCATGTCCCTTAGGTCTCCTGAACTGGCAGGTGGACTCTCACCGCCAGCACCACCCACAAGCAGCTAAAGTCATTTTTCAAATACCTGTAAAATTGTCAGAAAGCCCTAAGCATCCTTCCATCCTTCCTTCTGGGCACAGGTCCTCACTTCCTCTTCTCAAACAATCACACACCTGCTCTGACCAAGGCTTTCTCTAACAGAAAATATTTCCTGTACTTTGTCACGCCTACGCTGAGCAACTGACCAAAGATTTGACTTTGTTCATTAACATTCCTCCTTTTTGCACAGGAAACTTTTCAACCCAGCTCTGTGGCAAGAGATCTGATGAACTAGTCGAACATTTCCAAGAGGATGTGGTGAATTATTTAAGGTGGCATTTTAATAGTTATAATTAATTTTATTATTTGTATAATCTACATAACTAGCAGATTGAATCAGGAATTTCATAGTTATTATTGCTTGGGAGGAGGCTAAAGTTTGAAGGAAATGAGTCACCTTAGTAGAAAATATTAAGTAAGGCTGTAAGTAACATAAAAATGTGACAAAAATCAAGAAGAATCCTTAACTATGATGGTCAGTATCAAGCACCAGTTTGGCTCAACCTACTGTACCCAGTTATTCAATCAAACAGGCTTCCCAGGTGGCGCTAGTAGTAAAGAACCACCTGCCTGCCGATGCAGGAGACATAAGAGACTCAGGTTCAATGCCGAGGTTGGGAAGATCCCCTGGAGAAGGGCATGGCAACCCACTCCAGTACTCCTGCCTGGAGAATCCCATGGACAGAGGAGCCTGGCGGGCTACAGTCCATAGTGTCACGAACAGTCGGACAGGACTGAAGCAGCTTAGCACACACACAGGCATTCAGTCAAACACTAATCCAGATGTTGCCATGAAAGTGTTCTGCTGATATGATTAACATCTAAAGGAGAATATCCTCCACAATCAGTTGGGCCTGATCCAATCGGTTGAAAGACTTTAAGGGTAGAGAACTCTGCCTGCAGAATTCTGATCTGCAGTGTCAGATCCTGTCCGAGCTCCAGTCTGCCCTCAAGATGTGGTGGCCTGCCCTGCGGATTTCAAATATGTACAGCTAAGCCCCACGCCTGCCAATCAGGAAAGATAGACAGGTAGATAGGGAAATAGACAGAAATATATGTAGAGAGAAAGAGATTGATGAAAGAGAGAAAGAAAAGAGAAGGGCCGCATCCTGCTGGCTTTGTTGTCCTGTTCTCTGGTTCTACACTGATATGTTAAATGACTGAGGTTTTACTTGAGTTTCCCACCACCAGGGATAACTGCATATTAACTCTGATTTTCTGGAATCACCACTTAAGAGCATCACTGTTTAGGACTGCTGTAAACAAAATCTGAGACATTCATACCTTCACAAAATGCCTTGGCTCCCTTCCTGCTTCCACATCCTCTACCGCACTGGCTCCTGGACTTGCTGTCCCTGCCAAATGCATCAGCTGGGATCAGAAGAGTAATATATTTCAGCTGATGTATATCACGTGACTCAGCTAACTGATGCTGGTACTTGGTACTCACACGTGCTGTCAAGACAGAGGGAATGCCTAGAACCCTGAGATCATAGAAGAGTCGGGCTCCACAAAGCCCTGGCATCCAAATTATCTAAAGATTTTTTATTAAAAAAGGGGATTTTGTTAGACCCCCATCTCAATTCTCCTAATGTCTTACAGAAGGCCACAGGATCTTATTTTGTACAAGCTCACGGCATGAGCATGGCAACCCACTCCAGTACTCCTGCCTGGAGAATCCCATGGACAGAGGAGCCTGGCGGGCTACAGTCCATAGTGTCACGAACAGTCGGACAGGACTGAAGCAGCTTAGCACACACACAGGCATTCAGTCAAACACTAATCCAGATGTTGCCATGAAAGTGTTCTGCTGATATGATTAACATCTAAAGGAGAATATCCTCCACAATCAGTTGGGCCTGATCCAATCGGTTGAAAGACTTTAAGGGTAGAGAACTCTGCCTGCAGAATTCTGATCTGCAGTGTCAGATCCTGTCCGAGCTCCAGTCTGCCCTCAAGATGTGGTGGCCTGCCCTGCGGATTTCAAATATGTACAGCTAAGCCCCACGCCTGCCAATCAGGAAAGATAGACAGGTAGATAGGGAAATAGACAGAAATATATGTAGAGAGAAAGAGATTGATGAAAGAGAGAAAGAAAAGAGAAGGGCCGCATCCTGCTGGCTTTGTTGTCCTGTTCTCTGGTTCTACACTGATATGTTAAATGACTGAGGTTTTACTTGAGTTTCCCACCACCAGGGATAACTGCATATTAACTCTGATTTTCTGGAATCACCACTTAAGAGCATCACTGTTTAGGACTGCTGTAAACAAAATCTGAGACATTCATACCTTCACAAAATGCCTTGGCTCCCTTCCTGCTTCCACATCCTCTACCGCACTGGCTCCTGGACTTGCTGTCCCTGCCAAATGCATCAGCTGGGATCAGAAGAGTAATATATTTCAGCTGATGTATATCACGTGACTCAGCTAACTGATGCTGGTACTTGGTACTCACACGTGCTGTCAAGACAGAGGGAATGCCTAGAACCCTGAGATCATAGAAGAGTCGGGCTCCACAAAGCCCTGGCATCCAAATTATCTAAAGATTTTTTATTAAAAAAGGGGATTTTGTTAGACCCCCATCTCAATTCTCCTAATGTCTTACAGAAGGCCACAGGATCTTATTTTGTACAAGCTCACGGCATGATACTTATGTGTACTAGGTTTTAAATCCAGTGCTTGGGATTCCTTGGTGGTCCAGTAGTTAAGACTGAGCTTCCAATGCAGGGGGCCTGAGTTCAATCTCTGATCAGGGAACTAGATCCTACATGTTCCAATGAAGACCTGGCACAGCCAAATATGTCCATATTTTAAAAAATAAGTCCAATGCCTGAGGAATTCCCTAGAGGGACTAGAGAATGATTTTAGCTTTATATGTTTTAAATTTGGGGATCCTGTACCAGACTGCACTGAAGCACAATCTCCTGCAGCTATAAGACCCAAAAGTTTAGAACCCCCTGAGCCAGTCTACCGTAGGTTGAATTACTGATCTCAGTCCCTTCCCTGCCCCACACCCTTGCCCTGGCTTCCTCATGAATGGAGAGCATTTCCACACTCCGTGACTCTGGCCTTGCTTATGTGACTTTCTTTAGCCAGCGGCAGAACTGACCTGTTGACCCTTGGTGCTGAGTCCTAACACTCAGTTGCTAAGTCATGTCTGACTCTTTGCAAATCCCGGGACTGCAGCTCACCCAGCTTCCCTTATTGTGAAGTGAAGTGCTCAGTCGTGTCCGACTCTTTGCGACCCATGGACAGACAGTAGCCTACCAGGCTCTGTGGTCCATGGGATTTTCCAGGCAAGAATATTGGAGTGGGCTGCCATTTCCTCCTCCAGGGGATCTTCCCAACCCAGGGATCGAACTCAGGTCTCCTGCATTGCAGGCAGACGCTTTACCATCTGAGCCACTAGGAAAGCCCAGTATACCTTATTGTGGTGATAGCTGAATGATAGCTACATAGTCTAAATCCCTGTTTTTATACATGAAGAAACTGAGGATCTAAGAGGCACATTGACTTTCCTAAGGAGGTAATCTGAAGGAATAACTCAGCGTGGCAGGACTTTCGTGGCAGGTCAGAAGATGGACACATTGAGAAGAAGGCTTTCAACACTATGCCTTCCAACCACACAAAACAGACCAACATCCTCCGGCTGATGGGTCTTTGGAGTAACAGCATTGGTCCATCCAGAAAACTTCACCATGTCATCCTTCATCAGGGAAACAGCTGGAATTCAGTGGGACAACCTTACACTCTGCAAGGACACCTGGCGACCTTGATGACCTCAGTTACTCTCAAACAATCAAGTACTGCCTGTTGAAATGAAAGCAGATGCCACTAAACGCTACTGTTTTGAGCATGGCAATTTTCAGTCAACCTCTGAATTGTACACAGCCAAATGCCTTTATTCACTACACCAAGAAACCTTCTTCACTACTGGACAAGCACATATAGTAGTTAACTGTCAAATTAACACGACAATTTGGGACCATTTGTCATATAAGAGTTCAGTTAAGACTCAGAATTTAATTGCTCACTAAGACTTAAGAGTGAACACTGGGTGTTACAGAAGATACTAGAAGAAACTCATGATAACCTAAAGGGCATGGTTTCAATGCCTGTACATGTCAGGGCCCGGTGCTTTGGATTACCACAGTGTTTCCTGGAAACTCTGTTTTGCCAAATATCTTGAATTCGGTCCAAGCATTTCCCCATTCATAGCCACATGGCGGGGTCAGTACTGAAGGGTGAGGAACACTGCAGTGTCCTTGCACAAGGCTCAGACTATGCAATATTTAAATTTAAAAAGATAAACACCATTCTAGGCACATTCCGTGCCACATCACCACGACCCAGTTCCTGTTATCCATCAGTAGGTTTTAAAATAGTCCGCGTTTTTCAGTCCTGCATAGTCAACAGTACTGGAAAGTTGGCAGGTCCACTTGTTTAAACAAAGCTCCCAAGTTTTCTGCTGGCAGGTGTTTCCAGAGTTCTTGGAGCACAATTCTTTGGATAGGATATTTGCCAATATACATAGCAACAGGGGAAAAAAATGTGTTTTCCTTTGTCACAGTGGAGACACAAAAATGCCTTAGATGCAAAGCTGGATATTCAGCTTGGGGCTTATTTTGGCTTTATGTCAAGGAATAAACAATAATAAAATCCAGCATCTCTCTGTTCAGATCTGATGGGTTTCAGAGGGGAACAGGGCTACCTCTCAACTTGCCAGAGTGAACTCTCCACCCATCTCTGTACAGTTTGACCCATGAGTTTGTCTTCCCTTCTTTGTCAGTGCCTCCAGCCTCCTGAGTATCCCATTCTCAAGTTTTCCTGCTAATTCTGCTTGAAATTGAGGAAGGGATGGTTGGTTTTAAATTTAATTTGATGATGGCAGAACAGGTAAGATTTATTCCTCCTCTATCTGCCCTTAGGCATTGCATTTCAGTTATTCTTAAATCTAACTTTCCAAAATCCAAACTTGGGACAACTTTAAAATCACATGACCAGTTTTATCATCTTTCTTGCCAGTTGGACTAATTCATATTTGCTGCCATCAGATTCATTCCCTAGTCATTCAGTTAAACTTGACACATGTGCTGGAACACCATGAGACAGAAATAATCCTGGCTCTCACCCTGAACTGAATGAAAATAAATAGAAGATTCTTTTAATGCAAAATCAAAGTTTTTTTTCCTTTGAGTTTTAAAAACTTGCCCCCAAACCTTCTCCCCCAAACTTAAAGGAAGTCAAAATATAAATGGCTTAGAAGGTACTTACTTAATGGACATTAAACTGAAACTCAAAATTATGAGTTTCAAATTCTGTTTACAAAAAAATAGAATATTAGACACTACTAAAATTTATTTTAAGTCATTTCCTCTTTAGTTAGTTGCTGTGGGGAATGCATTATTTCATTCTGGTGTTAACTGGCCTTATTTATGCCTCTCTCAATTACCTGTCTGCTCCATCTCTCTCATATTGTCTTTTCATTTATTATCTTTGGAAGCTTCCTTACAAATTTCAGAATGAAGATGCACTTTACGGATGTTTGGGATTTAGAATGGACCCTTTCTGTAAAAAGTAATGAACAGAGCCAAGAGTCTTATAAAATCCATCGGCTTGGGGAGGAAAGAATTGGACATTTGATTGTTAGGGAGAAAATTTACTTTTTTCATTCACCTTAACTGTGGCTACAGAAAGAAACCACATTGATCAGAGTCTGGATTTTTCACCTCCAGAAGATGTGTGAAGGAATAATAATAGTGATAAATACAGACTTTGATCAGACAGACCTGAGTTCAAATTCCTGCACCGCTACCTACTTGTAGGTGTTAAAAGATAAGGCCCAGACTTCCCTGGTGGTACAGTGGATAAGAATCTGCCTGCCAATGCTGGGAACACAGGTTCGATCCCCGGTCTGGGAGGATTCCATGTGCCATGGAGCAATTAAGCCCATGGGCCACGACTACTGAGCCCCCAGAGGCAATAACTGAAGCCCTTGTGCCTTGAGCTGATGCTCTGCAGCGAGAGAGGCCACCACAGTGAGAAGCTTGTGCACCACAACAAAGAATGGTCCCCACTCACCACGGCCAGAGGAAGCTCGAGTAGCAGTGAAGACCAGCACAGCCAAAAGTAGATTAAAAAACAACAAGAACAAAAAACAGTAAAGCTCTTGGGACTTCCACAGAGGTCCAGTGGTTAAGATTCTGGATGTACAATGCAGGTGGCCTGGGTTCACATCCCATGTGCTCCGTGGAATGACCATAAATAAGTAAATAAATAAGGCTTTTAATTCAGTAGCAGTCAAATCTTCCTATCTCTGGGACTTAGGTCAGCTTGTGAAACTCTCATGGGCAACATGAGTGGATGTGTTTGGGAAAATTAAGTAAGGTAATATAGAGCCAGTTCAAAGCCCATTCAAGATGAAAATAGTAACACAATTTGAAAAAAAGTCTACCTGGCTGCAACCTTGGTATCCACACACTTTGTTTCAACTTTCATTGTGTTTTATCTCATGAGTAATAAATATTTGCTGTAAAAAGAACTGGAAAATCTAGGTAGATTTTTTACAAATAAGAACTGCTTACTCTCTTATAGAAGCATTTCCCAGAAATTATTCCCATGTAGAGTCTGACTGAATCCTTTCAGACCCAATCATGAGACACTCAGGTGACATTACAATGCCCCTTAAAGGCTCATCAAGAAGGCCATGGGAAAACTGATTCTTATAAGATAATAAGTCAGAGAAAGGATCCTGAGAAGATTTGGGAGGAAATGAATTTTTTTTGTTTGTTTTCATAAATGAAGAAATGCTGTGAATTCCAAGCAGGATACTGTTTTCTGCCAGATGGTGTTTTGGAAGAGGCAGCAGTGCTAAGACAGAGTTCCTCCTGGAAAGATCACAGGCCCTAGAGGATCTCTGCTGGGTGAAGTTTTAGTAAATGTGATGAATCAATAGTATTGTTACTGTTAACTCCCAATGACTGAATTGGAAAGGACTGATTGAGCAATAACTCTTTTAAAAAGCTGCCTTGCTTTTCCCTTGATTAGCGAAAAATCTGTGAAAACTTTTTGGCTGTCTCTGTGGTCTTTACTGTCATAAGATCTCAACGAGTATTTCTGAAAAGTTTCTCATCCTCATAAAACCTGTTTGCTAACAATGTTGTAGGTAATGTTTATGCATTGCTTCATTATTCATTATATTTAGAATATTAATAGCTTAGCTACCATCTTTGTGGTGCTTTGTGCATAAATCCTCCAAATCTCATTTTTAAATTAAAATGACTGAAACTTAGAGCAGTTAAGTAAACTGGTCAAGGTCACAGAGTTACTGAGTAGCGGAAGTGGAATTTAAACACAGGTCTTCCACAGCCCCCGAGTGATATTCTATTCACTACAACATGTTACACCTCATTGTGTGTGTATACACACAAGCTCATGCATGCTCCAGACCACTCACAGGACACAATCAAGTAACCGCTGATAAAGGAAGATATGCATAATTACAGAAATATTGGCATGCAGGAATATACTTGGCAGGGGTTCACTGGGAACAGAACACAATGACCCCTAGACTCCCATTTCCACTGAGAGCATTGTGTGTCACAGTTAGTTACTGATTTTAATAAGTTAATAATATCTATTGATGGTCAGAGGGCTATACATATACATGAAAATTATATTTTCAAAACCCAAAGAGAGAAGGAAAAACACCAGTGAGCTCGTCACAGGTTCTGAGACGGCTCCCATAGGACCATAGCCTTGATATGTTGGCAAAGAGGAGCATGGACGAAACCATTAGCAGCTGGAGGGTGAGCACGAGGTATCGATGGAAGGAGGACAGAGAACGGAGTAGAAGGTACAAGGCACACACAACTGCTTTCAGTGACCAGGATTCCAGCCCTTCCCTCTTCTTCTACACTTCATAGACTCTTCGGTCCCTTGACAATGAAGTGAAGGTCACAAGGAAACTTCTAGAATAGCATGAACCACCTTCTGCCCTTGTCCTCTCTCCCTTAGACTTCTGTTTTGAATTGGGGAAGAAGCTTTATGAATGAATGGGCATGAAGCTGGAGAGAGAATAATGTTTATTCAGCACTCCTGAGGGCCAAACATTCACCCAGGTGGCTTGTATGTTGAGTCCCTCCCAAGACCCCTGCAAAGTATATATTATTATCCCATCTTCCAGGTGAAGAAACTGAGGATCAGATAAGTCATCTAACTTGACTAATTTAATCCAAGTATTAAGTATTATGGACTTCCCAGGTGGTGCCAGTGATTAAGAACCTGCTGACAGTGCAGGAGACATAAGAGACACCAGTTCCATTGCTGGGTAGGGAAGATATCCTGGAGGAGGGCATGGCAACCCACTCCAGTATTCTTGCTTGGAGAATCCCATGGACGGAGGAGTCTGGTGGGCTATAGTCCATGAGGTTGCAAAGAGTGGGACACAACTGAAGGGACTTAGCACACACATGCACACACATTAAGTATCACAGGAAACCTTTCTACTGTATTGGAAAAAGAAAATATAGGCCTGAACTTTCCAATTTTATAGCCATGGCATGACATATTCTTAATTCTATTCATTTTATAATTATAATATCTGAGGACTGAATGTGTATCATGTTCTTTCAGTGCAGTTCAGTTCAGTCGCTCAGTCATGTCCGACTCTTCGTGACCCCATGAATCGGAGCATGCCAGGCCCTCCTTGTCCATCACCAACTCCTGGAGTTCACTCAGACTTACATTCATCAAGTCAGTGATGCCATCCAGCCATCTCATCCTCTGTCGACCTCTTCTCCTCCTGCATCCAATCCCTCCCAGCATCAGAGTCTGTTCCAGTGAGTCAACTCTTCGCATGAGGTGGCCAAAGTACTGGAGTTTCAGCTTTAGCATCACTCCTGCCAAAGAAATCCCAGGGCTGATCTCCTTTAGATTGGACTGATTGGATCTCCTTGCAGTCCAAGGGACTCTCAAGAGTCTTCTCCAACATCACAGTTCAAAAGCATCAATTCTTCAGCACTCAGCTTTCTTCACAGTCCAACTCTCACATCCATATATGACCACTGGAAAAACCATAGCCTTGAATAGATGGACATTTGTTGGCAAAGTAATGTCTCTGCTTTTCAATATGTTGTCTAGGTTGGTCATAACTTCTCTTCCAAGGAATAAGCGTCTTTTAATTTCATGGCTGCAGTCACCATCTACAGTGATTTTGGAGCCCAAAAATATAAAGTCTGACACTGTTTCCACTGTTTCCCCATCTATTTCCCATGAAATGATTTGACCAGATGCCATGATCTTCATTAGGTTATGATCATCTTTTATAATATTGAATTCCCAATAAATGCTCAATCATATTCCAGTCCAGACCTTGCAGTAAAAAGAGGTTCACACAACAACAGTAAAAACACATGTGTCTGCTTTAGGGAGACACAGTCTCCTTACATTCCTGCCCCAGAGTTCTGCAAATGTCTAGAGTGTATTAAAAAGTAGAGACATCACTTTGTCAACAAAGGTCCATATAGTCAAAGCTATGGTTTTTCCAGTACTCATGTACAGATGTGAGAGTTGGACCATAAAGAAGGCTGAGTGTCAAAGAACTGATGCTTTTTTTGAACTGTGGTGCTGGAAAAGACTCTTGAGAGTCCCTTGAACTGTAAGGAAATCGAACCAGTCAATTCTAAAGGAAATCAACCCTGAATATTCGTTGGAAGGACTGACACCAAAACTGAAGCTCCAATATTTTGGCCACCTGATGCTAAGAGCCAACTCATTGGAAAAGACCTTGATCCTGGGAAACATTGAGGTCAGGAGAAGGAGAGAGAGGATGAGATGATTGGATGGCATCACTGACTCAATGGACATGAGTTTGAGCAAACTGTGGGAGATAGTGAAGGACAGAGGAGCCTGGTGTGCTGCAGTCCACGGAGTCACAAGGACATGACTTATTCACTAAACAACAACAACAACAAAGGCTGTTTAAGATACACACTCTATGAACTGTCTTCTTATGACACTAGGTGTCTGCCTTTTTCCTTCTGTTTTTCTCCATCTCACTGTGATGCATGGTGGGCTCTTCACAATATCAAGAGTGGCTGCTCACTCCACTGCCCACCATGAAGGTCCTCACTGCTGTGATGCTGCCAAGGCACCCTTCCCCCAAGGTCCCCTGTTCTAGACTCTGCCTCTGCCCGAACTCCCAATCTCAATGCTGCTGACACATTAAGAGCCCAAAGCCCACCAAAGGAAATCATACACACACACACACACACACACACACACACACACACACACACACACACACAAAGGAAAACAAACTTTCTTTACTTGTTCCTCTCATTCTGTGGGGCCTGGGCTAGAGAATCACTGGGGAGACAGGTCCCAGGAACGCTCAAGACTCCCAGCCATGCTCACACCAGTCCCCTACTCAGACCAAGGTGTCTGCAGCACCCTGTCTTGAACCAGGATGTGCTCTTTTCTTAGGAGGAACCTCATTCCTTCTTGTAAGGACTGGCTCCACATACAGGAGGCACTAAAGACAATCTCAGTGTGGACCCTACCTCAGATCCCTGCTTTTGCATATGTATGTGGAAAATGTGGTCCAGGGAATGTACAGGTTGGTTCAGCATCCTCAAGCTTCTTAGGAGCAGAGAGGCAACCAGAGTTCAGATATCCTGACTGCTAATTCAGAAAAGTATTAGTTGGGGACTTCCCTGGTGGTCCAGGGGTTAAATCTCTGCTTCCACTGCAACGGGTACTGATTCGATCCCTGTTTCAGGAACTAAGATCCCACTTGCTACATGGCCCAGCCAAAAAAAGAGAGAGAGAGAGAAGTGTTACTTTATTTATGCATCCATTCAGTAACTATGCATGAAGGGCTGGTTTCACAGGACCATCTGTGCTGGTTTGGTGTGACAAAGTGCCAATACTTTGGCCACCTGTTTTGAAGAGCTGACTCACTGGAAAAGACCCTGATGTTGGGAAAGGTTGAGGGCAAGAGGAGAAGGGGGAGACAGAGGATGAGATGGTTGCATGGTATCACTGGTTCAATGGACATGAGTTTGAGCAAACTTCTGGATACAGTGAAGGACAGGGAAGACTGGCATGCTGCAATTCATGGGGTTAGAAAGAATCAGACACAACTTAGTGACTGAACAACAAATGGGTGGTAAGGGGTCTGTAGGGTGAAACATAAGTTCAGTGCTAATTCATAGGAGGGGCTCCTAACCTGCAAAGGGCCTCTGAGATGAAACGAACTTCAGGACAAGGAGAAGGTTCTCAGGCTAAGGAGGCTGACTCAGAGGCAATGTGCTGGGGAGGTTGGGAAGAGAGGTTTTTGATCCAGTGAAACCAGAAGGTAGCTGAGCTCTAAGCTTTTTGGCCAAAAAGCCTATTTTTTTCCTTTAGAAGTTAAATATCCATTTTCTTTTTCTGGGTAATAACACAGACCTTTAAAAAACAGCAACTTTATAACACAGAGGTTTCCTTGTGAATTTTTAGAAGACAGAGGATGGGAATTTAGTTAATAAGAAGGACAGGGTTGCACAGCAAACATTATCCTCAATGGTGAAAAATTGAAAGCATTTCCCCTAAAGTCAGGAACAAGACAAAGGTGCCCACTCTCACCACTATTATTCAGCATAGTTTTGGGAGTTTTGGCCACAGCAATCAGAGCAGAAAAAGAAATTAAAACATCACTCATTATCAGAGAAATGAAAATCAAAACCACAGTGATATACCATTTCACGCCTGTCAGAATGGCTGTGACACAAAAGTCTACAAGCAATAAATGCTAGAGAGGGTGTGGAGAAAGGGGAGCCCTCTTACACTGTTGGTGGGAATGCAAACTAGTACAGCCACTATGGAAAACAGTTTGGAGATTCCTTAAAAAACTGGAAATAGAACTGCCTTATGACCCAGCAACCCCACTGCTGGGCATACACACCAAGGAAACCAGAATTAAAAGAGCCATGTGTACTCCAATGTTCATCACAGCACTGTTTATAAGGACATGGAAGCAACCTAGATGTCCATCAGCAGATGAATGGATAAGAAAGCTGTGGTACATATACACAATGGAGTATTACTCGGCCATTAAAAAGAATACATTTGAATCAATTCTAATGAGGTGGATGAAACTGGAGCCTATTATACAGAGTGAAGTGAGCCAGAAAGAAAAACACCAATACAGTATACTAACGCATACATATGGAATTTAGAAAGATGATAATGATAACCCTGTAAATGAGACAGCAAAAGAGACACAGATGTACAGAACAATCTTTTGGACTGTGGGAGAGGGAGAGGGTAGTATGATTTGGGAGAATGGCATTGAAACATGTATAATAATATCATATGTGAAACAAATCGCCAGTCCAGGTTCGATGCATGATACAGGACACTCGGGGCTGGTGCACTGGGATGACCCAGAGGGATGGTACAGGGAGGGAGGTGGGAGGGGGATTCAGGATGGGGAACACATGTATACCTGTGGCAGATTCATGTTGATGTATGGCAAAACCAATACAATATTGTAAAGTAATTAGCCTCCAATTAAATTAATTTTTAAAAAGAAGATAAATGAAGAAAAAAGACAGATTTGGATGTGAGATTATGACTTCAAATAAATTAGGCAAAATCAACATCAAATAATCCTCAGGGATGGACCCAGTTTTTGTGGGGCCTGAAATGCATATGACATGGGGGACACTTTTCAAGAAAAATAATGCAAAAAAAAAAAACCAAAAAACCTTACCTTTGTGTTTTTTTCAAAGACATGTAAGTATATGACACACTGTAATTTGGGATGGGTCTTGTGAAAATGCGAGATTCTGAAGTTTCTCTTATTAGCATCTTAATAAACCTCCTTCTAAAAACACCACTTCAGAGAGGGAGGGAGGGCCAGCCTAAAGCAATTATAAAATTTCTCAAATCCTGGGCTGCAGGCCCTTGAACTCCTTATGATATTAATTTTGAAACTCTCCTTGTCTGAGTGGTCCCAGGGAGTTAAGAGAAGGGAAGGAGAGAAGAGGAAAGTGGTCAAGCTCTGTCTGTCTGTGTGTGTGTGTTTTCTTATAACTATGTCCACTAAGGGGGGGCTTCTCTGGGTCCATTTTAATAAACTGTGTTCTAGGAAGATTTCAACACCTTCTTGCCAAACAATAGCCATATAAACTGAAGTGAGCAGCCAAGAGGACATGGTCTTTCAGCACTTCTATCTAAAAATCACTGCCCAGGGACTTCCTGTATGAAGGTGAAGGAAAAAATTAATCCTCCTGTGGACACATGGGTTCTCTGTGTTTCTCACAAGTGTTTGGCTTGGGCTCTTCAAGCGTGGGCTGGGGAGAGGGATGGGAACAGGAAGGGGGCCAGGAGGGGAGGATGGGGTCGGGAAGGTACTGTACTGTCTACATTGTCTCTGCAGAAGAGAGAAAAGCCCCGATGTCCATGCACCCTCTGTGCTGTAAACACCCCCACTGGGGCAGATTCCAGCCCATGGATCTGCTGTCACTGACCAGGGCTGGGAAGGTAGGGGTCCAGCCAGTTCCTGCAGGTCACTGAGCCCCACAGCAGGAGAGATCGCCAGACATCAGTTTCCTGTGGTCTGGTTGAGGCTTCCTGGCGGGGCTTCCAGGGCTTTTATTTCAAATCCTTTCACATGTGAGAAGCAGGTGCCTGACCTCCTCCAGCACTTGCACTAATACACAGATGAGGGATATCAGGCCCCACATGCTCTTGAGAGAATGATGCTGCAATGAGGGCAAGGCAGAGCTGGGAGCAGGGCTGGCCTGGGTTTGCGGGCCTCCAGATGGGGTCCTGGCACCCTGCTCATCAAGCTCTGCTCTCAGAAGCTGCAGCTTCAGAAGCAGAGGCTCAAGCTTGGGAAAGAGCACAGACATTACAAAACAGGGCCACTTTACCAGGGACTGCTTCAAGGATGGTTTAATCTTGGTAGAACATGCTTAAATAAATGTTTTGAAGAAAAATGTTGGTTGATTGGTGGTTTATTTATGTATTAGGAGTACATGTGACTTACAATATGAATGTTTTTAAGAAACTAATGTCCCCCTCCCCTCTACTCTCCCTCTCCCTCCCTTCCTCCATCACAGTGAGTGATTACCAGGTTCTACACTAGATGTTGGAATGAAACAATAAATAAGGCAAATAGGATGTGGTGTCCACAGTGAAGGGGATGCTCACGTGAATGCCCACCTAATGCGCTGTGTTTCAGAGGCTGAGAAAGAAAGGTGAGCCAGACAGAACCATGGAAGGAGTGTCAATTCTGCTGAACGAGGGGCCAGAGAAGGGAAATCAAAGAAGACTGTGTATCGGGAATGTGGGATTAGCAAGTACACACATACTGTATATAAAATAAACAAGGTCCTACTGTATAGCACAGAGAACTATACTCAATATCTTGCAATAACCTATAATGGAAAAGTATCTGAGAAAGAATGTGTGTGTGTGTGTGTGTGTGTGTGTGTGTGTGTACACATGTGAATGTATGACTGAATCACTTTGCTGTACACCTGAAACTAACACAACTTTGTAAATCATCTATACTTCATTAAAAGAGAGAAGATAGAGAGCAGATTGTGTGGAGTCAGAGCACAGAAACATAGGAGGGGAGACGTCTGATGACCAGGCAGGCAGGGCAGCGTGTGGACAGGTGGAAACCCGTGGGTTGGTCATGGCAGCACGAAACCCTGAGGTCTCCAGATCTGGGACAAGAGCTGAAACCAGACACTTCCCATGGAAAACCTGGAAGTATGCACCAGGCTGTTGGAATTTTATCCTGCTGGTATCGAGGAGATTCTTGTGGGTCTTTAACTGGGGCATGAGTGGATCATTCCCAGATTCTGTTTGGGTTTGGTTTGATGCCGAAGCAACTCTAAGGTTGCTGCAGGAAGCAGGGATCTGGGGATAAGAAGCTAGGGTGATGAAAGCAGTCAGAATAACAGGGTAGTGGGCTCTAATGATGCCACCGACCCTGGTGTCATCTGATTAATAACTAATGAGGACAAACAAAGCAGGGGAAGGAACTAGAAACTTATGAGGAGACAGAATTATCCAGACTTCATCACCACTTTGATGTGGGGTGAAGAATGGTTTCAGGTGCCTCCCAGGTGTCTTATTAGGGGTGAGGGGCAGGGCAAGTATTTACTGAAGGGTGATGAACGGAGGGCTTCACTAGAGGGTCAGAACCGTAAGAAACAAAACAACCGAGTACAATACAAGCAAGGATTACTTTATAAAATACTTTAAGGTCTCTAGAATTCAGAATACGATGAACAGCATCATGAGGATGAGATGGTTGGATGGCATCACTGATTCCATGGACATGAAGTTGGGCAAACTCCAGGAGATGGGGAGGGACAGGGAGGCCTGGCATGCTGCAGTCCATGGGGTCACAAAGAGTTGGACACAACTTGGCGACTGAACAACAGCAACACATTCTTACAGTAATTATCAATTTACCAAACCTCACTTTGATGCTGACCCTTCCGTACTACACATACAAATCTGGCGTTATGAATACAGTGAGTGGAATTCAGAGGGAGAGAGCCGCATGTTCAAGGTCACAAAGCCGCAGCAGAGGTGAGGCAAAGAGTTAGTCCTGGAGCAGGAATGGAGGGGCAGACCGGACACCTGTAGACAATTTTCCTTTTCCTCTACTGATGGCTCTGCCATTGACCCTGGGCAGGCTGCCTCCAGTCTCTAGTTTTTTGGGGCAGTTTCCCCATCAGTGCCAAGGTCACACGAATGGAAATCTTTAAAGGTCGTATTTGAGTTGCCTAGGATGATGTCCAAATAGTAAAGCCTTGACATTCCTGGGGCTCCGGTGATCCATGACATTAGAAGGATCTGAAATACTGCCCTCCCATTTGTCATCATAAGATCTGAAACTAAAGAGGAAGAGGCAAATCTATTGTCATCTTTTCCTTTTCTGTGGAAAGCGGAAAGCAAAACACAGCAAAGCAGCTGCTGCCCTCAGGTCAAGTGACAGACACTGACCCTGGACATTCGATTCAGAAAGTTCAAAATAAACAGAGAAAGATGGAAGCCTGACAAAAGGAAGGCAAATTAGGGACATCAAACTCTCTCTTGCCTAGGAAAGGACAGCTTTTCCTACTGCTCTATATAGAGCTCTGGAAGAGAAAATAAAGTTACTTAAAACTCAGTTATAAATGCAAGAGCAAAGAATGCAATGTCTTTTGCAGCTTCTCAGAAGATGGCATGCAGCTGGAAAATCTGGAAATGTTAGCTTGGCTTTTTTAAGTTTCACCAATCCACATCTTCCTCCTACACTTACTGAACTCTGTGCTAATTGGCTGGCATTGAGGGAAATGTCTCCACATACAGTATTCAAGAAGGAGGAAAAAAATGGATCATGTTCTTCTCTCATCTCGGAAAAGAGAAAAATACTCTGATTTATCAGCACAATTAAGCCTAGCCTGGGAGGAGGTGCTGTCAGTCAGTATATCTTCAACTTCAAGCTGAACCATTTGATACAACGGAGCCCCACCCCTGCTCCTAAAGGCTATATCCTCTTGGTGTTCTGGACACCCTGACACCCTGGTTTGCCTCCTTCCTGGGTTCCACCTAGTAAAAAGCCTTCCTGGGGTCCAGGCCCTCCTCCTTCCATCAAGTCTCACAACTCTGTCTCTCTTTTGACTTTCCTTCTCAGAAACTTCCCAGTGACCTTATCCAACTCGATGCTTTGTGACCTCTTTGTTGTTTGGTTGCTGTTCAGTCACTAAGTTGTGTCCACCTCTTTGCGACCCTATGGACTGCAGCATGGCAGGCTTCCCTGTCCTTCACTATCTCCCAAAGTTTGCTCACAGTCATGTCCATGATGAATATGATGTCATCATGGGCATGAATATGAGTCAGTGATGCTGTCCAACCATCTTATCTTCTGTGGCCCCCTTCTTCTTCTGCCTTGATAAATTCCCAAATCACTACACTGGTCCTGATCTTCCCCGTAAAATCTGTGTTGGTAAAACCCATAGCCAAGCTGACATCTGCAGGTCAGTATCCACCAGCGTCTGAAGCCCATGCACAGATGGACTCTGATCACTCGCTCACTCCTGTCCCCAAGATCACATCCTGTCCTGCCCCTCACAGCCCTGCTCCCCATCTCTACAAAATGCCATCACCACATCACCGTCTGCTAGTGTTTTAGGGCAGAATCCTTGGAATCCTCCTTGATCCACCTGTTTCTCTATCATCCCAAATCCAATCCATCAGCAAACCACCCTGCTCTCCTTTCACAAGGCATCCCAAAGCTGACCTGTCCTCCTGGGTGCCATCACCTCTCACATGGATGGTTGCAGTCACTTTGCAACCTGGCTCCCTGCTTCCTCTCTCGTCTACCTCTCCTCCACTTACCAGAGACAGCTTTTAAAAATCAAAATGAAACATGTGACTCCTCTTCAAATTAGATTCAAGCTCCACGCCCTGATCGTCACAGATTCTCTGATCTTGTCTCCTCTGGTCTCCTGATGCTCTGTGTTTCTTGCCCTGCTCTGAACACACCCACTTTCTTGCAGCTCCCGCACATCCAGATCTGGGTACGTCCCACTCCAGGGCGCGTGCCATTCCTCCCCCTGGAATTTATTCTCTTCCTGCCATTCTTTACAAAGCTCAGTTGCTATGATCTCTCAAGTGTTGAGTTAGATGTTACTTCCTCAAAGAGGACTTTTCTCACCACTCAAACATTCTGCCCTCTATAATCTGCTCTTTTTTCTCGAAAACACCAGTAGTCATGTATGGATGTGACTAGCAAATAATTTTTTAACTCCCAACTTGCATAGATAAGCAGTATGCATGTGGGTGTGTTTCCTGAAGCTCAAGCACAGAAATGATGGAACTCGAGATTTTCAGCAATCTGAGAAATTAACATCATTAGTTTAGAGACACTGTCTTCCAAGCACAAGCCGGATGTTACTACTACTGGCCATCAATAAGAGCAAGCTGAGAACTGAATGACTTTCTCAAGAACGTTCTATCTATAAAGCAGACACTATATCCTTTATTCTCTCATGCGAAAAGAGTGACAGAGTGCCCACCATAAGTGTGACACTGTGATCAATACAAGGACGTGTGGTTGAAAAGACAGGCGAAA
Organism: Madoqua kirkii; assembly: GCA_006408675.1. Taxonomy (NCBI): domain Eukaryota; kingdom Metazoa; phylum Chordata; class Mammalia; order Artiodactyla; family Bovidae; genus Madoqua; species Madoqua kirkii. The sequence continues at coordinate 55,364 of SJYC01120650.1, forward strand.
CCCTACCCTCACGCTGCTAACAGGGGAGCCAGACACTCAAGAAACAATTGCAAAGAGGCAGAAAAATGTTCGAACCACAGAGTACTAGAGAAACCATTAAACTCACATTTATAGACACAAAAATGCAGCTTACAGAGAAAATACGGCTAGCTACAAGCGCGCCACTGATGGATGGCAGCCCTAGGGCATGAATCTCAATCTGTGTTTTCTCTTTAACTTATTTAATTGGAGGATAATTACTTTGCAGTAGTGTGAAGTTTTTTCATATGATATTTTTGCCATACATCAACATGAATTGGCCACAGGCATATACATGTCCCCGCCCTCCTGGGCCCCCCCACTTCTTCAGCGCCCCATCCCCCAAGTGTCACAGAGCTTTGGGTGACCCGCATCATACATCAAACTCCCACTGATTATCTATTTTACATATGGTAATATATCTATTTCAATGCTATTCAGTCTGTGACTTATCAATTTTTTGCTCTAATTTAGGTGACGTATATCCTGGTTTGGCCAAGACAGTGCTGGCTTATCCCTTCAGGCTATTCTTTTATTTTAACTGACACAGAGTTGGTTTACAATGTTGTGTTAGTCTCAGGTGTACAGTAAAGTGATTCACTGTTTTTGCAGACTATATTCCATTATAGGCTATTTACAAGATATTGGGTGTAATCCCCTGCACTATGCGATATACCCTTGTTGCTTGTCTATCTTATACACAGTGACTTGTCTCTGTTAATCCCACACTCCTAACTTGTCTCTTCCCCCTTCCCTGTCCCCTTTGGTGACCACACGCTTGTTTTCTATATCGGCCTTTACTCCATTTTACTGTCTCCCTCCTTTCACTCTCTCACGCATGCTGGTGTGGACAGTATGGCCTCTCAACCCTGTCCCACTGTCTACACTAGGGCAGAACCCAGGCCACTGGAAGGGGCCGCCACACTCATCCATTTGACTGGAAAACCAGTTTCACCCCTCATATGAAAAATGCCATATTTGAGGTCGATTCTAACAATAATTATCTGGACTAGAAATTACTCCTGGAGCATCCCCACAGGTGAGAGGAGAGACTGCCACCCAACAGGATATTAATTGGATGGCAGTCAATTGACCTCCTTTTCAGGAGCTCTGAGCTTGTGATCCAGTCACAGGGACAGCAGATGGAGGCGGGGACTGGTGGAGATCATAAAGGATAAGCCCCCAAAAATGCCCAAAAACTTGCAAGGAGCAAAATGACCAGGTCACCAGCGCTGCTATGCAGTCATGAACAGTAAAAAAAAAAAGACATCTCCTTACTATTGACTGAACAAATGAAGCACAACATATAACTGAAAGTTATATTTTATTCCAGGGAACTAAGGGAGGGACCCATAGGAGTTTTTTTGCACCAAAAACCCAGGTGATTTGAACACTGAAAGATGACTGCTAATTAAAGAAAACCGGACATCACAAGTTAATGAATTTAATGCCCCTCTATGTATGGAAAGATGCCAGAGTCTGGGCTTATTGACATCACCCCTTTGACATACACCTCCAGTCTTTAGGGGCTAGTGTCCTGCTTTTCTCCACCCTGAACCTCCTCAAGGAACACAGTCTGGGCCACGGCAGTGGCTGATGACCCCACTGTCCTTTGTTTACTCATATGCACATGACACTTTTTGTCCTCATGACTGTGAAGTGTTCTTGCTCAAGCACTCATGTTTTCCTTGAGTTCCTAACTTCCTTACAGTTCTTACAAACTGAAAATGCATGGTACATTTACAGTTCATGGACACTCTCTCTTTCAATGCCTCCCGATGAGACGCAAGTTAGGGAGCACCCAGGTCTCCATTGTTATATTCTAGAATTCAAGACACATATCACAATACAGCCACCACCAGGAAGCACATGTAACAGTGTCAGCTCAGCTCAGGCCCAGCTAGTCCTCACGGTGCTTCATAAGAAGCTTGCCTAGGCCAGGATATCCACGTGTGTTATACGTCATATACAATAAAATCATTTAAATATGGAAAGATGCCAGAGTCTGGGCTTACTGACATCACCCCTTTGACACACACCTCCAGTCTTTAGGGGCCAGTGTCCTGCTTTTCTCCACCCTGAACCTCCTCAGGGAACACAGTCTGGGCCACCGCAGTGGCTGATGACCCCACTGTCCTTTGTTTACTCATATGCATGTGACACTTTTTGTCCTCATGACTGTGAAGTGTTCTTGCTCAAGCACTCACGTTTTCCTTGAGTTCCTAACTTCCCTACAGTTCTTACAAACTGAAAACGCATGGTACGTTTACAGTTCATGGACACTCTCTCTTTCAATGCCTTCTGATGAGACCCAAGTTAGGGAGCATCCAGGTCTCCACTGTTATATTCTGGAATTCAAGACACATATCACAATACAGCCGCCACCAGGAAGGACATGTAACAGTGTCAGCTCAGCTCAGGCCCAGCTAGTCCTCACGGTGCTTCACAAGAAGCTTGCCTAGGCCAGGATATCCACATGTGTTATACGTCATATACAATAAAATCATTTAAATAATAAATACAAATATTATTCTATTCTTAGAGCTAACTTTTGTGCATCGAGGCACTCTTTATATTTTTGTTCCTCTAAATTACCCAAAAGACTAAAGGGATCTACTTCTACTGATGTCTGAACACTACAGAAAAATATAAAGCCAAAATTGTTTTCTCTCCTTCTACTAATTTTTATCAGAATAAGATAAAGAAAAATTGAGAGTTCAGAAATCAATAGCATTAAATTATATTTCTCATTCTTTTATTTCTATTTGGCTTTAATAACTCTTCTCCCAGGCTGAATCAGTCACATTAAAGCAGTCATCCCATAATCAATAGATCAGCAAGTCTTCATGATACAAATGTTACATTATACTCAAGTGACTACCATCAGCCTAACTTTAATTCTTAAAAGTATTACAACATGTAGCAGGAAGAAGAAGTCCTTGGCATGGCATTGTATGAGCAGGACTACTAAAAGAGATCTCTTCTCAAAACTACCTCACCTTTGTAGATACATGCCCTAAAATTCTATTCTTGCAAATTCAAGGCTTGTGGTTAATGTTCTCTTAAGTGTCACATAATTCTGCAGGTTAAAACACATTAACTCACAATTAACCATGAACAGCTCAAAGTGAATCAGTCCAGAATACACTTTTCAGAGTGTCTTATTCTTAAGTGTGCTAGTATCAATATGCATTTTAAAAGGGGTTTTGGTTTCTCAAAAAATTAAACAGACATATCATCTGAGGCAGCAATTCTACTCCTGGATATCTAACCAAATGGCATGAGGCAGTCAAATAAAAACTTGTACACCTGTTCAAAGCAGCACAATACTTTGTGCTTTGGCGGTTTTTCATAACAAAAGATGAAAACTCAAAATGTCCATCAACTGATGAACAGACAAACAAAATGTGACATCACCCATGCGGAATATTATTGAACCATAAAGAGTAATGAAGCACTGATATATGCTGAACCTCAAAAGCATTATGCCAAGTGAAAGAAGCCAGACACAAGAATGTATATATTATGTTGCATGATTATATTTATATGAAACACCCAGATTAGGTAAATCTATAGAGACAGAGGAGACAGGTGGGCTGCCCGGGCGACAGGAGGGGTGATGGAAGCTACTGCTCAGTGGACACAGGCTTTCCTTTTAGGGTGATGAAAATGATGTGGAGCTAGACAAACGTGCTGGTTGCAGAACACTGTAAATGTATGAAACGCCACTGGGTTGTATGCTTTAAAATGATTAATTGTATGTTATATGAGCATTTTAAAGACTCCAAAAACTCCTGCAGTGACTTAGATTTAACTCAGAATTTCTCAAGTGCCTCTCAGCACAGAGATGTCAGTGCTTCGTGACTGTATGTGTGTGTGTTCAATCAGCCTCACAGAAAGAGATAACAAAGTGAAAACCAGAGACTCCTACTAAGATCAGCAAGAAGAAAAAAATGGCCCAGCAGGGAGCCCTTAAATATCAAGCACAGACCAGGAGAATAAGACAAAACATACAGGGAGGAGTGTGGGTAGGTGACTAGAACTCAACTGCAAAGTAACGTGGACGATTTAATGAGTTGGGGACCAGGAGAACTTGTGTCCACGTGTCTCAGGTCAGGCTCTCTAGGAAAGTAGCTTCTGAGATGAAGATTCATAGGCAGGAAGTTTAGGGGAATTCCCTAGGGATCCACATCTGTAAGGGGTAAGGAACGAGATGGACAAAGGAAGAAGCTGAACTGCAGTATAAATCCAAGGAAGACATTCAACCCCATGGAGACCTTGGAACTATGTGCCCTTCAGAATGGGCCAGGCCTCAGCCCTCCGTATGGCAAGTGTGGGGTGCTGGCTGTCTCAAGGGTGTACCCTTGGTTGAGGAGGAAACCTCCTACAGATGCGTTTGTCTGTAAGCCCAAGGAAGGAAATGGTCCTGGCAGCTGGGTGATCAACAGCTCTGTCCTGAAGTGGGTATCCGGAGGCCACACCAGAGTATCCTCTACCCTAGGCCATGATTTTCTGAAAAGTTCCCAACATCTTACAGAGGTCATTCCAGCAAGACCTCTTCCCACACCCCCAGATCAAAGGAACATCACCTTCAGGAAATCTGCAGCTCAGTGCTTCTGAGAGATTTCCTGTCCCATGTACTGTGATGCAGCCTTTTCAGTTTGTGAAGAAGAAGGAAAAGCACATGTCTACTCTCTAGCAGCAATTTCTCTAGTAGGGCGGCCTACAGAATTAGTATTAACATTACTTTAGAAAGAGTTGCTACAGATTAATCACCCTCAAATTGAAAAGATCATTTCTTGCTGCTATCTCCATATGTTCCATTAATTAACATCAAATAAATGCCATGGTTTGCTTTTGGTCCCTGTGTGACAGAGAAGAGCGAAAGCTGACTCCATGTTGGATCTGTTTCTTTTATTTTAACCTTTGCTTTTGGTTGCTTTTGTTCTGTAACCACTAAACGGAGGCTGCCTATAGCTGTAAGCACACATACTGGCCTGCCTTGGGGAACCCTGCCCCTCTGCCTGAATGCTAAACTACAGTGCCTTTGTTCAGCTCACCGGGAGCCCTTCTGACCCTGCCCACCTGTGAATGGCGGCAGGAAGGAAGAAATGAACACACTCCCTCCTAAAGCCTGGCCAAATCAGGAGATATTTTGCAAGACATTTCTTTTTAGGGCTTCCCTGGTGGCTCAGATGGTAAATAATCTGCCTGCAAGGCAGGAGACCCAGGTTCAGTTCCTGGGTTGGGAAGATCTCCTGGAGAAGGGAATGGCAACTCATTCTAGTATTCCATGGACAGAGGCGCCTGGCAGGCTACAGTCCGTGGGGCTGAAAAAGAGTCGGACAGGACTTGTGACTAACACTTTCACTCTGTGGCCTTCTTACTTTACTTCCTCCCCTCCCCCTCTCTGGTCTATAAAGAAACTTGGCATCCAGACTCTGATAACACAGTACTCTAGGACTCTAGTCCACCATCTTATCGGATGCCTGGCTTTCTGAAGAAAGTCACTGTGCTTTGCCTCATCATCTCCCAGTTATCAGGCCTGTCATGCAGCAAGCAGACCAAGCTGCTCCTTCCACTGGGGTCAGTCCTTCTGCAGTGGAGTCACTTCAGGGGGCAACAGCTAAACAGAGACTCCTGGTCCCTCTCCGATGATCTGCACCAGAATCTTCAAGGAAGAAGTACAGCAATTCATCTTTTGTAGTTGATGATTCTTGCGGATATAAACATCAGAGATCTACTATTAGAGGTCTTCGGATCTATCATAGTTTGAGTAGATGATTTTGGAGTCATGGGTTTGTGGCCCATCACACTGGCCTCGGCAGCCCTCATTTTACCTAACTAGATGCCAGGATTACCAAACTCGGGTTTGTCTCCTTGCTGCTGGAAATCTCTGTGTTGATGGGAAAGAAAGGGCTGCTTTATTCAGGAGGCTGGCAACTGGGGGAGAAGCTCGAATCATGTCCAAGTAACAACTCAGATGACTCTGCTCAACCATGAAAGTTTCTAAAGGACGAATCATTTGGGGGACGAGGTCAGAGTCTTTATTTGCTTCCAGTGTGTGACCTTCTGCACACACTGGAAGAAATAATAGTGAGATAATGGTGAGATAATAGGGTGGTATCTAGGAATTTTGAGCTCAGCCTGAAAATGTCCTCAGATGCATCCTTCAGACCTCTCAGTCACTAATTTGAAAATCTTATATGATTTTCTCTGATTATCTCCTCCCCTGTTCAAAATCTCCTTCAATGCCTATCATCGTCTTAAGTATAAAATACAAACTCTTCAGTCTGACATGGAAAACGGGCCTCCCGGAATTGAGTTGTCCTGGGTCCCTCTTGGTTTATTTTTTAATATTTTTGTTTATTTATTTACTGGGCTCCACCATGTCTTGGTTGTACCGTGTGGAATCCAGCCTCCCAGCCAGGGATCAAACCGAGGCCTCCTGCATTGGGAGCACGCGGTCCTCGCCACTGGACCACCAGGGAAGGGAGAACCAACTGCTAAAACATGGAGAATCACTAAAAAATGCAGAGAATCACTAAAACAAAATCTCAATATCTGGGTACATGTTTGCAACATGTAATAATGGCTTCCCTTTCGGTTCAGTGGTGACGAACCCATCTGCCAATGCAGGAGATGTGGGTCTGATCCCTGGGTTGGCAAGATCCCCTGGAGAAGAGAATGGCAACTCACTCTAGTGGTCCGGCCTGGAGAATTCCAAGGACAGAGAAGCCTGGGGGGGCTACAGTCCATGGGGTCCCAAAAGAGTCAGATATGACTCAGCGGCTAAACAATGACAACAACTGCAGTTACCATCCTCCACCTGGGTGGGAGCGCAGTTCCTGCAGAAGATCTCAGGGATACGGTGTTCTATATATTCCTCGAGGGGAGATCAGGACCCTGGCCCAGGGCAGCTGCACCGTTGTTTCTGGCCACCTCCCCGGTCTCTGCAACTGTCCCCTGATTAGCAACTGCTTGAATCTGTCCTTTGATCTCAGGGAAGGTCAAGGAGGCTGAATGAAGTCTATTTCCTATAAACCATAAATGGGAGACAGGGAAAGGATTTGTACCAAGGAGGGTCCCCAGGGTCCTGCTGTGTTTTACCAGGAGCCCATATTGTGCTCTGCTGTACAAAACTCCTCTGAACAGGTATGTCTGTGTTTACTGAGGAGATAATATTTATGACATTTCACAACTCTATAAAGACTCATGGGAGAAAGTTCTGACCTCAGAGTGAGAATTGTTCATCTCTTGAGCAATTATTAGATGGTTTTGACATTACAAATGGTGTGAATCACCCACCTATAAAGTTTCCTTCCTTTTGTTGGCTAGAAGAAACTTAAAATCAAGTTTGTGACATTCCTCTAGCAAATATGCATGACTTCATTGTGTGATTTTTGTGTCCTGACTCATCTCTACCTCTACTGTACTTTCCTATTCATTTGTCCTTATTTGTTATTTCATATGTATCTTAATAAGCTCTTTACATTCTTTCTGAAGAAAAAAAAAAGGATGGGTATAAATAATCAACTGTTTTCCAATTACGAACAAATGTACAGACTTTGGACAAACCCAATGAAATCTCTTGACAGCAAAGTATCCCCTGCCAATGTATTCTAAGTGTTTCTGCACAGAACTAAGCGAAGTTATTCCATTAAAACTAAACCATAGCCAATTAATTGGATAGAATTTCAACTTTTGACACCAAGAACTGGCCTAACAACATTTTGTGACTTGGCACAACAATGGATATAGAAAATAATAGGCCTTGTGCAGTTCCAAAGAATTACTGAGGAAGGAATTTAGAAAATGTCCTACAATTTTAATTATCTTTCCTTTGCACCTGATCTTGTTTGCTTATATATGTGTAGGCATAAAAATAACACAATGGTTATAGAACCCCAAGATTGGAATAAAGCATTTCTGGTTCTCTGAGCTGTTACACAGTGCAAATTCCCACTTTTCATACAGCTGAAATGCATGTGTTACACTTTGCTACGCACTGAGGAAATCTCTAATACATGGTCTGTTGCCATGACTGAGTTCACCTTGGGAAAATGAAAGTTAAATTGAACATATTTAGAAGCTTAGGGTTAACACACTATAGATGAATCGGCATTTTGTAGTAGCATTAACTATAAGAATATTTTATAATTAGTGCTGGTTATATGAAGTGTATATGAAGTAAGCCAGAAATGAACTGATAATTCTAATGACTGAGGACTTAATGAGTGGATCACAAAGCAGCTCCTCTCCCCCATTTCTACTGAAGTCATCTTGGGAAATAGCGCAGATATGGGAAGAAAGGGTGGAGCCCTGGAAAATCTCTGGAGCTGTTAGAATGACCCTTCCACCACACTGGTAGGTGGCATGTCACATAGCAGTTAAGCTGGCTCTGGCATCAGATCACCCAGAGTTAGACCCTGGCACTAAGAGATGGTGATGAACAGGGAGGCCTGGCGTGCTGCAATTCATCGGGTCGCAAAGAGTCGGACACGACTGAGCGACTGAACTGAACTGAACTGAACTGAGCAACACTGGGTTATTCAACTGAATCCCTCTGTGCCTCAGTTTCTCTTTTTATACAAATAATATTACTATCTCACAGATTTGCTTTGAAGATCAAAGCAGTTGATGCATAGAGAGCTCTTGGACCTGGACAATATCACAAGTTTAACGTGGGCTCAATCCCTGGATCGGGAAGATCCCCTGGAGAAGGAAACGGCAGCCCACTCCAGTATTCTTGCCTGGAGAAGCCCATGGACGGAGGAGCCTGATGAGCTACAGTGCATGCGGTCACAAAAGAACCAGACACCACTGAGAACGCACTGGATGATGCCCTGAGACAGAGATTAACCTGCATCCTTTATTAGGAGATTTGACAGGAAACTCCCAACAAGAGGAGCCACTGCTCCATAACTGTCAGCAGCCGCCTTCCTAGTGAAGGACGCCAGGAGCGGCATGGCTGACTTGCTCAGAACGAACCAGCCGTGTATGCTTCACTAAGGAGCTGGGACTTTATCCAGAGACAAATAAGAGCACCTGGAAGTCTGTAATGAGAAGAATAAAAGGACTAGATCTGGCTTTTAGAAGGACTTTTGTTTGTAGACAGAGATTTGTTAAAGTGAGAGAAAACCACACAAAGTAAGAGTTGCCTAAACAAGGCGAAGTGTGTGTGTGTTCTGCATGTGCCTGGTAAGTATGTAGTTCTTTCTCTGCCTTCCCGTCCACTCTCCCTTCCCTTCCCTCCCCTCTTGCCTTCCCTTCCTGTCTCTCTGCCTCTCTTTCTCTGTTTCTTCCCTTTTTTTCATGTGAGTGAAATCTCTTTGTGCCCAGTCCCACACTGGAAGCTGCTGAGACAAATTCTCAAACTCATCACAGACCAGGACTCCTCCATGCTCAAAAAGGGACTACACTTGAAGACCCAGGATGAGTACTCAAGACAACGCATTTCGTCTTCAGTCCAGACATCAGGAAAAGACAGGGAAAGGAAGGTTAGCATTCCTCCTTTACCAGGAAGTTATATATAAGACTTCCGCTTGCTTCCTTTACCTGAGTTCACTCACTCAGGTTAAGTGACTTCTGTGTGGTCTCCTTGAGCTGCAAATGATCTGGGGAAACTGGTCTTAATTCCAAGTGACCCTGATTATAGAATGAAAAGAGAAAGGCGATTTTAGGGTGCAGTTAGTAACTATTGGGCAATGTCAGAAAGCTAGATGTCATAGGGCCAGCTTTGTGTAAAGTTGACTCTAGAGTCAGGAGTGCCCTAGGTTTCTGTTTTTTTGTGAAAGGACAGACAGGAGTTTGTCAGCTGATCCAAGGAAGAATTAGTTTGTAAGGAAGATCATGTATTCATCTTTGAGCACCTTAAGCTTGAGATATTTGCAGGACAACCAAATGGGAAATACTCCTGAACAGATGTATTTACATTTGAGGAGCTCAGAAGATTCATTCCAGCGGGTCCTACTGACGTATCATCGCTACAGAAGGCGGTTAAAGACAGGGAGTGGGTGAGACGGCATTGGCTCCACCTTCCTCCTCTCATGGCCCAGAAGGGTGAGGGATGCGGCTGGTGAAGGCGCTGGCCGCGACAGACCCCACGCGGCCACTCTGAGAGCCAGCATGACTCTAGACCCTCACACAGGCTGAGAAGGACCCTTATGGAAACAGGAAGCCTATGAAAGGCAGAAGATGTAGAAAAGAGATGCTATGGAGAGGGTGGGTGCAGAAGAGCTTATTCAGAATAGCAGGAGGTTCCACGGGCAGCACCAGACAGCCTGCAGGGGAGGAGGGGACAGGAGGACAGGGCGAAAGCCGCTGCAGACTCGTGGCTGCAGGGGCCACGTGATGAAGGGTGGCTGGGGAGAGAGGTGTGGAGGTCTCCCCAGGAGACTTTGTCTCTTCCCTGAGTCCTGGCAACTGCTAATGCTTTAGGAAAAGGGTTTTCGCAAGTGACTTCTCTAATGATGGTTTTGTGCGTGGGTAAACCTGTGTCCTAAACCCAAGCAGTAGCAGAGGCCAAGCACCCCACCATGAGGTGCTGGACCACATTCTCCTGCCTGTGCTCTGCGCTCCAAGGGGAGCTGGGAAAAGGGCTAACACTAAGACTCCCAAAGATGTGGAGCGGCTTGTGGAGGTGTGTCCTACCTGTCCAGAGGGTGCAGGGAGGGATCTACTAATTTCTCCATATCCCATGAGCAACCACCTTTAGGGGCTTGGAGATAAGTCTTTTATAGATAGGCCAGCTATTTAGGAGTATCCACTTGCACCGAACATTGGTAAACTGGAGCCCAAGGGGCCAGACTGGACCCATGGCCTGTTTTGGTAAATGAAGTTTCACAAAGACACTGTGGTTCCTTTAGAATCATTTCTTGCTACCTGGGTGCTACGGCAGCAGAGGAGATACTACACAGGATGTATGCACTTCACTGTCTGCAATGCTTACTACCTGGCTCTACAGAGAGAAAGTTGGCCAAGCCCTAATCTGATAATATAGGCAAAGCACTTTTAATACAGTAGTCTAGCGCAGAGTAAGTACTGGTAATTTATAGATGTTTTTATTTCTACCTCTGAAGGCCAAATCTGTATCACTAATGCCTTTGTTATTGGCAATTTGATGTTAGATGCTCTGGACAAATGATCCATCCTTGCTAATTTACATGTTGGTGGTGGGAAAACTTTTCTATTTCTCCTTTTTCTCTTAAGGCATGGATGTCTCATTTCAGTCATATGGATCTTTATGAGTGTGGAGATCGTGCCTGATTCAACCATATGGAAATTATTTTCAACTTAAAGGCATTTAAAACTAACAGATGATTTCATCTGGTATGCATGCAATTATTATGAGAACTAAAATGTCCTACTTTTGGATGCCAGGACAAGTGAATTCGAGGGTCTTTTAATCACTAATATTGACTATAAAAAGGGAAGTAAAAGTGCAATTCAATTAAGTGTAATATTCATGGTTGTCACATATGAAAATTAATAATGTGCTGGAATAACAAAACACAATAAGACGTGTGGATCCTGTGACCTATTTTCCTTTACTTTAAACACACAATTAAAAGACTTCAGCCTTAAAATGAAAATGCTGTGATATAGTAATACACTAAATTTTAACCCAAATGAAGCTTAGAGTTTAGTGGAAAGACATTCCTTCTATAGAATACGGGAAATATACCTAGTTAATACACTTAATTAAATTTAATTGGAATCATCTATAGAATGTAATTTGAGAAGAGGTGGACTGAGTTGACACCTTATAAAGAAATACCAAAAAGGGACTCGGTAGATGAAAGGTAGTAACAGCAGGGCCACAGTGCTCGGAGACTTTGAACTGAGCTCGGGTCAGTGATAGGAAAGGAAATGAGTCATATGGGAAAGTCTGGGCATATTACGCTCAGTCCTTCACCTCCTGGAGGGGCAGAGAAGGTCACATCTCATAAAATCTCAGGCTTCGGCCGAGGTCAGATCTGAAGCAGCAGAAGGTGTTTTCAATCACTGTCTTGCTCCTATTCTAGCACATACTCACCTCCTCATCAGTTTGTCCTTTCCTGCCACCGAGGCTGGCGCTATGATGAGGGAGTTTTGTATCTGCACCGCCCACCTGGTCACTTGTCACTGCCCCTGGCTCCTGAGCCTTGGGAAGGTGGCGAAATGCACCAAGGAACTGAAGTTTCCACTTTGTTCGCTTTAAATTTATGTTTAAATAATGACATGTGGTTGATAGTTACCATGCTGGAATCACAGGGTCTACACCAAACAGGTTTCAGACTATCTTTGGAGGCCAGAGAAATAATCAGATGATTTCCATAAGGGACACTGATGGATTATGGCTTGAGGATGTTTCCTGATGCTGCAGAACACCCACCAGATGTGACCCACTGCATTCTGTACCGCTCACCATCTCTCATCCTTCAAAACACATGGATCCTGCATCCCATTTCCAAAATTCTTGTCTTCCAGCCTCTTTTCTAATTCATTAACTCAGCAAAAGGTTGCTGAGTAATAAATATCAAAGCAGAAAGTATTATGAGACAGTACATATGTGTTCAGTCGCTCCAGCATGTCTGACTCTTTGTGACCCCATAGACCGTAGCCTGCCAGGCTCCTCTGTCCATGAGATTCTCCAGGCAAGAACACTGGAATCGGTTGCCATTCCCTTCTCCAGGAGATCTTCCCGACCCAGGGATTGAACCCTGGTCTCCCACATTGTAGGCAGACGCTTTACCGTCTGAGCCACCAGGAAAGTCAGTAAGAGACAGTGCCTTCCCCTGAAGACTTAAAATTTTTTTAAATTTGGGATGTAGTTGATTAACAATGTTGTGTTAGTTTCAGGTGTACAGTAAAGTGATTCAGTTGTACATATACAAATATCCATTGTTTTTCAGATTCTTTTCCCATATAGGTTTTTACAGAATATTGAGTAGACTTCCTTGCGCTATACAAGTAGGTCCTTGTCAGTTACCTATTTTATACATAGCAGTGTATACATGTCAATTGCAAATCCCCTAGTCTATCCCTATCCCTCACCATATGTTTGTTCTCTAAGTATGTGACTATGCTTTTATTTCCCTAAAGTCTTTTTTTAGTCAGGTTTGTTCAGATAATACCATAAATTTTTGAGAAAAAAATAAATCATTCACGTTAAGATTAAAAAATTGACTTAGAAATTGTGGGAAATCCTTACATCATCTTGGTAAATATCTGACTAGCATGATTCCAATTTTGCGTACTTGTATAATCCTTTGATGTCCAAGTTATTAGACACAGTGAAAGTGTTATCTTATAAAAGCAGATAAAATGTAGCAGAACAAGACTGACTTTCTAAAAAAAAGAAATTTCTGGAAATCTGAAAAATGGAAACATTTCTATAACCCTGGACTTTTTTTTTTTCTTTTTTTTCATTTTTCTCAAGTAAAAGCCTGTGTCTGTCTACTGGGAGTAGTTCAAGAAAAGAAATCATGTCAGCATTATCAATGACCAAAGCAAGTACATCTCACAAATTGGCCAAAACAGAATCATTTCAATGAGCATCCTGACTCACTCATGAAATTATCTTCTTTTGCTTTCTGAGTTTCAGTTTCCTCCTCTCCAACAGAGATCAAATGCATGAGGGGTGTCCAGTGACTGACAACTCAGGAGATACACTACCTGCTGCCACTGGGCAGTTGTGAGAGTGAAACCCACCAGGACCCTGTGGGGCTCCTGGGCCTGGAGCCTTTCAAACAGCTGCTCATCAGGGAAGGGAGGGGATGCAGAAACAACCAGGAGCAGCCCAGAAGCAAAAGTGCAGCCTTGGGGCAGGGACCTGGCTTCCCCTCAAGGGGTGCAGAAAACAGTATCTTTAGACTATTCTGTAGAATAAAAACCCCAAGTACTGGAAGGTGTTCCAGAGAACCTCTATAGAATACGGGAAATATACCTAGTTAATACACTTAATTAAATTTAATTGGAATCATCTATAGAATGTAATTTGAGAAGAGGTGGACTGAGTTGACACCTTATAAAGAAATACCAAAAAGGGACTCGGTAGATGAAAGGTAGTAACAGCAGGGCCACAGTGCTCGGAGACTTTGAACTGAGCTCGGGTCAGTGATAGGAAAGGAAATGAGTCATATGGGAAAGTCTGGGCATATTACGCTCAGTCCTTCACCTCCTGGAGGGGCAGAGAAGGTCACATCTCATAAAATCTCAGGCTTCGGCCGAGGTCAGATCTGAAGCAGCAGAAGGTGTTTTCAATCACTGTCTTGCTCCTATTCTAGCACATACTCACCTCCTCATCAGTTTGTCCTTTCCTGCCACCGAGGCTGGCGCTATGATGAGGGAGTTTTGTATCTGCACCGCCCACCTGGTCACTTGTCACTGCCCCTGGCTCCTGAGCCTTGGGAAGGTGGCGAAATGCACCAAGGAACTGAAGTTTCCACTTTGTTCGCTTTAAATTTATGTTTAAATAATGACATGTGGTTGATAGTTACCATGCTGGAATCATAGGGTCTACACCAAACAGGTTTCAGACTATCTTTGGAGGCCAGAGAAATAATCAGATGATTTCCATAAGGGACACTGATGGATTATGGCTTGAGGATGTTTCCTGATGCTGCAGAACACCCACCAGATGTGACCCACTGCATTCTGTACCGCTCACCATCTCTCATCCTTCAAAACACATGGATCCTGCATCCCATTTCCAAAATTCTTGTCTTCCAGCCTCTTTTCTAATTCATTAACTCAGCAAAAGGTTGCTGAGTAATAAATATCAAAGCAGAAAGTATTATGAGACAGTACATATGTGTTCAGTCGCTCCAGGCATGTCTGACTCTTTGTGACCCCATAGACCGTAGCCCGCCAGGCTCCTCTGTCCATGAGATTCTCCAGGCAAGAACACTGGAATCGGTTGCCATTCCCTTCTCCAGGAGATCTTCCCGACCCAGGGACTGAACCCTGGTCTCCCACATTGTAGGCAGACGCTTTACCGTCTGAGCCACCAGGAAAGTCAGTAAGAGACAGTGCCTTCCCCTGAAGACTTAAAATTTTTTTAAATTTGGGATGTAGTTGATTAACAATGTTGTGTTAGTTTCAGGTGTACAGTAAAGTGATTCAGTTGTACATATACAAATATCCATTGTTTTTCAGATTCTTTTCCCATATAGGTTTTTACAGAATATTGAGTAGACTTCCTTGCGCTATACAAGTAGGTCCTTGTCAGTTACCTATTTTATATATAGCAGTGTATACATGTCAATTGCAAATCCCCTAGTCTATCCCTATCCCTCACCATATGTTTGTTCTCTAAGTATGTGACTATGCTTTTATTTCCCTAAAGTCTTTTTTTAGTCAGGTTTGTTCAGATAATACCATAAATTTTTGAGAAAAAAATAAATCATTCACGTTAAGATTAAAAAATTGACTTAGAAATTGTGGGAAATCCTTACATCATCTTGGTAAATATCTGACTAGCATGATTCCAATTTTGCGTACTTGTATAATCCTTTGATGTCCAAGTTATTAGACACAGTGAAAGTGTTATCTTATAAAAGCAGATAAAATGTAGCAGAACAAGACTGACTTTCTAAAAAAAAGAAATTTCTGGAAATCTGAAAAATGGAAACATTTCTATAACCCTGGACTTTTTTTTTTTCCTTTTTTTTCATTTTTCTCAAGTAAAAGCCTGTGTCTGTCTACTGGGAGTAGTTCAAGAAAAGAAATCATGTCAGCATTATCAATGACCAAAGCAAGTACATCTCACAAATTGGCCAAAACAGAATCATTTCAATGAGCATCCTGACTCACTCATGAAATTATCTTCTTTTGCTTTCTGAGTTTCAGTTTCCTCCTCTCCAACAGAGATCAAATGCATGAGGGGTGTCCAGTGACTGACAACTCAGGAGATACACTACCTGCTGCCACTGGGCAGTTGTGAGAGTGAAACCCACCAGGACCCTGTGGGGCTCCTGGGCCTGGGAGCCTTTCAAACAGCTGCTCATCAGGGAAGGGAGGGGATGCAGAAACAACCAGGAGCAGCCCAGAAGCAAAAGTGCAGCCTTGGGGCAGGGACCTGGCTTCCCCTCAAGGGGTGCAGAAAACAGTATCTTTAGACTATTCTGTAGAATAAAAACCCCAAGTACTGGAAGGTGTTCCAGAGAAGTCACAGTGTGATAACCTCAGAGCTCATCAATGAGGCCAGATTAAAGGAATGCAGGCCCTAATCTTATCAGCAACTCCACCCTTGAACCACTGCGGAAAAAACTCATCCAGTCCTCCTGGGTTGGGGCACACAGTTTTGAGGCATGAGTCTGCTGTGTTGTTCTGTGCCTGGCAAAGCAATAAAGCTGTTCTTTTCTACTTCACCCAAACTCGGTCTCCAAGACTGGAATTCAGCACTGGTGCACAGAGACCAAGCTTTTAGCATCAAGAGGAAAAGATGAATGTGTCTTCGAAAGAGTTTTAAAGGGTAGAATGTGCCGATCTCCATATGGCATTGATTTTCATCCAGTGATCACATCTAGGTTTTAGAGAAACTGCAGTATTTCAGCAAGGAATTGGAAAGACCTGCCCTCATCCTTCAAAATCCCTCTTAGCTGTATCACTGCCTCCCCTCCCAGTAGACCCTACAACTCAGTTGGACATGAGAAAGTAACTTCCTCAGCCAGGTCCCAGCCTGGGGACACAGGAGGTGTGTGCTTTGATCAAACAGTGAGCCACTTTCTCCAGCTCCCCTAGACCTGGCTTCACCCCCAGGAGAGCTATGAACTCAGACACCTTGCCGCCACTCTTTGGCTGCCCAGTTATACTACCAGCTGTCTCTATTCTTAATTCTTCTCAGCTTCCATACTTAAAAGTTTTAAATAAAATCCTCAGGGTTAATAGAAAATTAAAGTCATGTTTGATATGTATGCCTGAGAGGGACATTCTAAATCCCTTTTACTATCCATGGGACACTAACAGAATTAAAATGAAGGCCTCATTGAAATTCCAAGCTTCCTCTGCAGGAGAGACAGGTTAGATCCCTGGCTGGGTAAGTGCCATATACCACACAGTGTGGCAAATAAACAAAGGATGCATTTTGATAAACTTAACAGAGAAATAAATTCTGATCCATGTTGCTGCCTTAATTGGTCTGAGGTGAACTGTGGTGTTGGAGAAGACTCTTGAGGGTCCCTTGGACTGCAAGGAGATCTAACCAGTCCATCCTAAAGGAAATCAGTCCTGGGTGTTCATGGGGAGGATTGATGTTGAAGCTGAAACCCCAATATTTTGGCCACCTGATCCAAAGAGCTGACTCATTTGAAAATACCCTGATGTTGGGAAAGATGGAGGGCAGGAGGAGAAGGGGACAACGGAGGATGAGATGGTTAGATGACATCACCAACTCAACGGACATGAGTTTGGGTAAACTCTGGGAGCTGGTGATGGAAAAGGAGGCCTGGCTGAGGTTCATGGGGTTGCACAGCATCAGACACGACTGAGAGACTGAACTGAACTGATATAATAAAAGATAGCTAGAAGTGCAAGTAAATTTCTTTTTTAAAAAATGATGTCAAAACATGAAAAGGGCCAACTTACACAGGGAGGGCAAAGTAGAAAAAAGATGCCATCAAAAAAGTTAAAGTATGCATAAGACTGCAAGCTATATTCAATTTTTAAAATAGAAAATTATCCAGTCTCGTGGGCACTTGACACACGCTTCCACTCCACTCTGAGGAAACTTGGAAAAACTCCATTTTAGAAGCTGGAGCTCAGGTTCTGGTGGACTTTCTCAAGACGTAGGCCCAGGAGGGAGCCTCTGAGATGGCTATGAAGGACGGCTCCATATAGGTAAGGGAGAAGCCAGGATACAAGGGAATTTTTGAAAATGAGACCAGATAGTCAGAACATCAAAAGACTGCTGTTAATTAGAGAAAACCAGACATTTCAAGTTAATGAATTTAGGGTTTCCCTTAGTATGGGAAGATGCAGGAGTCTGGGCTCCCTGAAATCATTGCTATGCACCTCAGCTATCTGGGGCCAGTACCCTGTTCCTTCCATCCCAAGTCCCCGCAGGGTGCACCCGCCACAGTGGCTGGGGGCTCCGCAGTGGGCAGTCCATCACCAGGGAGGCTACAGTGGCTGACGGCTTGCTCGGCACAGCATCCTCTTTGCTGATGTGGCAGACAACATTTTCCATTCACAGGATGAAAAGAGGAAACTGGTCTCTTGGTGCTGATCCCAAGACTTTCCCACTCCGCTTATAAACTCAAGATCTTCCCCAAGCCAGACCTGAGGCTGCCTGCTCACTTTCCTACTTTTAAAATGTTTAGCAAATGAATGAAGTAATTAATAACAGATGGTGAATAGAAGACACAGGATGAAAGAAAATGCTATCTCCCTGTGGCATTCTCACTGAGACCCTTCTCTCCAGATGGGCGTGGGGCAGAAGGACTGCTCCAAAGAAGCAACAGAGGTGAACTTTAAAATGTGAGCTCTGTGGAATAATCAGCCGAGTTTGGGGACACTTGGGTCTCTGGCAGGCGACAGGAACACCAGAACCGCCCTAGGGAATGGAACAGTGACTTTATATTCTGTCTGCTACCGAAACTTATGCCAGCTCGTTTTGAGAAAAGACTAAACATCACAGAAGCACCTATTGTTTACACTGGCAGAGAGGTCTTTTGGGGAGTATGAGAAGAGTGGTTTCCTTCCTAAAGCACATGGGATGTATATACAGTATCGACCCCTGCCCCCTAGCTTGGATTTCTGAAAAACATGGTGAGCAGGATTTCTGAGCTGCAAAAAAATATGCTGTGAATGATGACAACATACTATATATTTTGTTATTATTGGGGGTTTTTTGGGTTTTTTTTTACATTTTGGCCACGCCCTGTGGCATCTAGTTCCCTGACCAGGGACTGAACCCATATCCTTTGCACTAGAAGCACGGAGTGTTAACCACTGGACCACAAGAAAGTGAAGTCACCCAGTCCTGTCTGACTTTTTGTGACCCCAGGGACTGCAGCCTACCAGGCTCCTCCATTCATGGGATTTCCCAGGCAAGAGTACTGGAGTGGGTGCCATTTTCTTCTCCAAAGGATCTTCCTGACTCAGGGATTGAACCTGGGTCTCCCACATTGTAGGCAGACGCTTTACTATCTGAGCCACCAGGGATCTTGGGCCACAAAAGAAGTCCCTATATTTTATTATTTTCAACATCTCTTGTTTTCTCTGTGCCTTGCCTTCTTTCATCTCCAAGAGGATCATACCACCACATTTTTTGAGCTTTCTATTTCGACAGTGGGTAAAAGTTATATATTTAGTTTTCCTCTCTTGCATAGGGAATATTAATAATTTCTAGTTCAGTTCAGTTCAGTTCAGTCACTCAGTCGTGTCTGACTCTTTGCGACCCCATGAACTGCAGCACACCAGGCCTCCCTGTCCATCACCAACTCCCAGAGTTCACTCAAACTCAGGTCCATCAAGTCGGTGATGCCATCCAGCCATCTCATCCTCTGTTATCCCCTTCTACTCCTGCCCCCAATCCCTCCCAGCATCAGAGTCTTTTCCAATGAGTCAACTCTTCGCATGAGGTGGCCAAAGTATTCGAGTTTCAGCTTTAGCATCAGTCCTTCCAATGAACACCCAGGACTGGTCTCCTTTAGGATGGACTGGTTGGATCTCCTTGCAGTCCAAGGGACTCTCAAGAGTCTTCTCCAACACCACAGCTCAAAAGCATCAATTTTTCAGCACTCAGCTTTATTCACAGTCCAACTCTCACATCCATACATGACCACTGGAAAAACCATAGTCTTGACTAGATGGACCTTTGTTGGCAAAGTAATATTTCTACTTTTTAATATGCTATCTAGGTTGGTCATAACTTTTCTTCCAAGGAGTCAGCATCTTTTAATTTCATGGCTGCAGTCACCATCTGCACTGATTTTGGAGCCCCCAAAAATGAAGTCTGACAGTTTCCACTGTTTCCCCATCTATTTCCCATGAAGTGATGGGACCGGATGCCATGGTCTTCATTTTCTGAATGTTGAGCCTTAAGGCAACTTTTTCACTCTCCTCTTTCACTTTGATCAAGAGGCTTTTTAGTTCCTCTTCACTTTCTGCCATTAGCGTGGTGTCATCTGCATATCTGAGGTTACTGAGATTTCTCCCAGCAATCTTGATTCCAGCTTGTGCTTCTTGCAGTCCAGCGTTTCTCATGATGTACTCTGCATATAAGTTAAATAACCAGGGTGCAATTCCATCAAAAATGTATGATCTCAAACTACTTGGACCATCAAGACAATGTTTCTATTTATCTCTACTTGATGTTTACTTATTTATGCAACTGTTAAAAAATACTATTTTCACTCTGGAATGCTTCAAAAATCCCCAATGCCCCCTTGCATTTTCTACTACTTGCCTTATTTTGTTAGAATTGAATGTTTTCTCAAGGAATTTTTTTATTACATAATATTTTATATCTATTCAGGAAGTTTCAAAGTATGTCAACAATTTAAATTTCTTAACTGAGGAACTATCTATTTTTTTTAAGAAGAAATGTAAAAGTCTCAAACACATTCTCATTATATCAGAGTCCCTGGCTCTGTCCACTGTTTGCAGCACTAATGACGTGATACCCTCAAATTACAGAACTTGAAAACCTTTGCTTTAATATGGTAATAGCTTCAAGATCGAAAACTCACAGGTAACCTTATTCCAATGCAGTTTTCTGTGAAAGGAACACCCTCACCAGAGTGATAATAGAACTCAAATGGGAAAACACTGCATTCGAAGCCCCAAGCACTGGGGCGTATTCAGAGCTCTTTACCGGGTAGTCTGCAGGGATGGATGAAAAAGCAGCAAGAAGGAAGGGGCAAGAGCCACGCACATTCCATCTGAGGTTTCATTATTCTGACCCATCTCCTATTGTCTGGTTCTATACATCTGTTTTTAAATTTTTTATTATTTTCATTTTATGAGAAATAATTTTATTAAGCTCAATACATGTGTTAATTCAAAACATAAAATGCAAAGGAATCTGCCCATACAACCTGAAATTTATAATCATACAAACAACTTGGAAAAACATCTAGAAAAGAAATTATATCATACTAGATAGAAAAGAAACAAGAAAAGAAAGAAAAAGACCAACAAATGAATCTTGTTTGCCTGAATCATCCATGCTCTAGTAAAGAGTCCTAGCCCCAGGATATTTTGCATAAATGGTGGAGTAGATTCCATGCAGTAATGTAGAAGAAAATCTTTTTCCTTTCACATTTCTATGTTCAGTAACTGGGGCCTGTAAATTAAACTGGCAAAAAAGACTAACAAGAGAAAACACAATTTTAATTTTAAGTGTATGTACAAGACATCACAAAGAAAAATGTGGCTCCAGAAGGGAGCCAGGTAACTGAGGCTTACATACCATGTTAGGCTAAACAAATGAAAAGGGCTTTGGGCTGCTGGCCAGGGGAGGCAAGTTTTGGGAAGACCAGGGGAAGAAAAGTATGATCAATAAGGGTCATCTTCTTATGCTGATTAGAGCGCTCTGGTGATAAGAGTCCTCTTACTTTCTGATACAGAGACATGTCTACAATGGAAATTTCCATTTGTAATAAATAAATATATTTAATCTATAAAAAGGGGACATTTATACTTTATTTCTAGGCAAGTAGGGGGAGGTGAAGAGCTTTCCCTGTGTCTGCTGGCTCTCAATAGCCTTTAGCTCAAAATACTCCTAATTCCAAAGTGACATATTTCAGGGCACCCTATTCTGGTTCCCTCCAGGGACCTATTACCATAAATTAATGAGTGTGAAATCCATCACCTCCCACACTTCTTATCCCTGGAGAATGCAGACTTCATTTCATCCCAGGAAAACTGCTAAATCATTTAAGAACATAGTGTGCTGCAAAGCCTTTTATTTTATAACAAGGATGGGAAAAATTTGGCTTTAGAGAGTAAATACGCCACCAGGACTAGGGTGAGGCCAGCGAGGCTTCTAAGGCACACGTTTAAGGGAGCTGTCTCCTATCCAGGGTCACGCGCACGCCCCTGGAGTGAGGCCCCTTCACACCCCAGGCCCCTTCTTCAGCTCACCCTGGTCCTGATCCCAAGTCAGTCTGTTATGCTCTGCAGGCAGATGGGCTCCTGCATTTACCCAGCTCCGCCACTGTGCCCCATCACGACACAGACACTGAAACATGAATGGGCATGGCCGTGTGCCCATGAAAATTTATTAATAAAAACAGGCTCTGGGCCAGATCTGACCTGAAGGCTCTAGTTTGCTGACTGCAGTTTTATAGGAATATTTTAAACTAATATAAATGCTGTATTATTTGGCCATTAAATTTCATCAGTATGCAGAAAATGTTTTGTGAGCAAATGACATCTATCTAAAGACAAGTTTCTAGAATACTGAGTGGACTTATGCAATGCTGGAAAGAAAGTTCCAGAATTGAGATCCCAAATGCCACTCATTTCTGGCTAAGGTATGTATATATTTTCACATCTTTTAAAACTTGTTTTAAAAACTTCTTTTCTTCTTTTTTTTGGTGGGGGGGGGAGTTGTCTTTCACCCACCTACCTCCTAGTCCACCTGTCAAAATGTTAATTCTTTTTTCCTAAAAAGCTAAATTTAAAAACTGCTTCCTCTATGACACTGTCTCTCTTGGTCTCATCTCCCCAGATACATTACTGACATTCCCTCTGTGATGATAGCACCCTTCGTTTAGAATTCTATGCTAAAAGTCTTCAAGTGGCCTTGGGTTATAATTAACTACCTGTGTGTGCGCACTTAACGGCTCAGTCATGTCTGACTCTTTGTGACCCTTTGCACTGCAGCCCACCAGGCTCCTTTGAGCATGGGATTTTTTTAAAAAGATTATTGGAGCGGGTTGCCATTTCCTCCACCAGAGGATCTTCCTGATCCAGGGACTGAACCCTCGTCTCATGCGTTACAGGCAGAATCTTTACCACTGAGCAGCTGGGGAGGCCCTACAGTTAATGTGCCTAATCCTCACTAAACTGGAAAGATAGGACTCTTCCTGAACTCACCTATTTTCCTAAATACTAAAGCATACTGCATTTTGCATGCTAAGTCGCTTAGTCATGTCTGACTGTTTGTGACCCTGTGGACTATAGCCTGCCAGGCTTCTCTCTCTGTGGGGTTTTCCAGGCAAGAATGCTGGAGTGGGTTCCCGTGCCCTCCTCTGGGGGATTTTCCCAACCAAGGGTTCAAACCCACATCTCCGGCGGCTCCTGCAGTGCAGGCAGATTCTTTACCACTGAGCCACCAGGGAAGCCCATTGCGTTCTTGGTGGTCTTTAAATATATATTGCAGCAAAGTGAATTGATATTTTGCATTGATTTGTTCTTAAAGTTTATAAAACACCACCATTACAAATCTCTCTCAGACCACTGTGCTCCACAAAGAAGTGCCCTGAAGCCATGTGGGAAACATGCTGGCAGAACTCTTGGCTACAGACCACAGTCTCAGCCCACCCTTTGTATTTTAACAAGCTGATATGCCACCCACCAGTTAATCATTATACTCTAATTTTCTGATGCTACCTAACTCGTAATGAGAATGCTCCAACAGTCTGAACATGTTACTCTTATTAGAAAAAGATTAACTGCAGACGATTTCTCAAGGTTATTCCACCAAATGCTATGATATCTGGAATTCTCTTTATAATAATCCAGTGGGGCAGAGGAAGAGAGGGCACAGATGAACCCAGAATGGTCATGAGTTGATGGCTATTATACTTAGGTGCTGGATCTGAGGTAGGCTGGGACCTGGGAACTTTGGACTCAGTGCTTACACCTGGACACACCTCTCCTACAGCAACAAAATACAAAGAAACTGGATGAGATTAAGTATAACTGTGCGCACAGGCAGATGGCACAAATTCTGGACAAAAAATACTAAAAAACCAAAAAACTCAACTGCCACTTTTGAAAAGTCTGGAGCAAAAGCAGGGTACTGTGCTTGTCCTCTGCACACAATACCACCTAAGGGGTGGGTAGACCACCTAAGCCCCCCACCGGCACAGTCTCTGGACACACCCCAACCCTCACTCCAGGTAAAGAATGAGCTCACCATCCCCTCCCAAGAGAGTGTGCGAGCAAGGGAAACTGACCTTTGTTCTCACTGGCCCCTGCAGCAGCAGGGGCCCCGGTAAAGCCTTGCCTGAATTTGTCTGGCCTCTAGTCAATTTCTATTTATTATGGAGGCCAAAAATACTGGTTGGTATCAGATTCACGGGGGTTTTATGTATTTTTCTCTGGTTTTACATTATGCTTAAAATTTTCCAGTAATAAAATAATAGCAATTCAGCAAAAAAAAAAAAAAACAACAAATGTCTACCTTTGGTAAATACATTTTAAATTAAAGGCCAATCCAAAGGGAAATAGAAAGAATAGATAGATAGATGCATGGTTGCGGTTTAGTTCCTAAGTAGCCTCCGACTCTTGCGACCCCATGGTCTATAGCCTGCCAGGCTCCTCTGTCCTTGGGATTTCCCAATAGAATACTGGAGTGGGTTGTCATTCCCTTCTCCAAGGGATCTTCCTGACATAGGGATAAAACCTGGGTCTCCTGCATTGCAGCTGGATTTTTTAGCATCTGAGCCACCATGGAGAGACAGTTAAAGCATTTCCGGCTAAACCCATTTTTCTGACCTCATTTGCTTTGCCAGGCTTCAGCAATATATGAACTGTGAACTTCCAGATGTTCAAGCTGGTTTTAGAAAAGGCAGAGGAACCACATATCAAATTGCCAACATCTGCTAGATCATCGAAAAAGCAGGAGAGTACCAGAAAAACATCTCTTTCTGCTTTATTGACTTCGCCAAAGTCTTTGACTGTGTGGATAACAATAAACTGTGGAAAATTCTTTAAGAGATGGGAATACCAGACCACCTGACCTGCCTCTTGAGAAACCTATATGCAGGTCAGGAAGAAACAGTCAGAACTGGACATGGAACAGACTAGTTTCAAATAGGAATAGGAGTACGTCAAGGCTGTATATTGTCACCCTGCTTATTTAATTTATATGCAGAGTACATCATGAGAAACGCTGGGCTGGAGGAAGCACAAACTGGAATCAAGATAGCCAGGAGAAATATCAATAACCTCAGATATGCAGATGACACCACCCTTATGGCAGAAAGTAAAGAGGAACTAAAAAGCCTCTTGATGAAAGTGAAAGAGGAGAGTGAAAAAGTTGGCTTAAAGCTCAACATTCAGAAAATGAAGATCATGGCATCTGGTCCCATCACTTCATGGGAAATAGATGGACAAACAGTGGAAACAGTGGGTGACTTTATTTTTCTGGG
>SJYC01120651.1:0-69793 GCA_006408675.1 Madoqua kirkii
TGAAAGTGAAAGAGGAGAGTGAAAAAGTTGGCTTAAAGCTCAACATTCAGAAAATGAAGATCATGGCATCTGGTCCCATCACTTCATGGGAAATAGATGGACAAACAGTGGAAACAGTGGGTGACTTTATTTTTCTGGGCTCCAAAATCACTGTGGATGGTGATTGCAGCCATGAAATTAAAAGATGCTTACTCCTTGGAAGGAAAGTTATGACCAACCTAGACAGCATATTCAAAAGCAAAGACATTACTTTGCCAACAAAGGTCCATCTAGTCAAGGCTACGGTTTTTCCAGTGGTCATGTATGCATGTGAGAGTTGGGCTGTGAAGAAAGCTGAGCACCGAAGAATTGATGCTTTTGAACTGTGGTGTTGCAGAAGACTCTTGAGAGTCCCTTGGACTGCAAGGAGATCCAACCAGTCCATCCTAAAGGAGATCAGTCCTGGGTGTTCGTTGGTAGGACAGATTTTGAAGCTGCAATTCCAATACTTTGGCCACCTGATGCTAAGAGCTAACTCACTAGAAAAGACCCTGATGCTGGGAAAGATTGAGGGCAGGAGGAGAAGGGGGCGACAGAGGATGAGATGGTTGGATGGCATCACCGACTCAATGAACATGAGTTTGGGTGAACTCCAGGAGTTGGTGATAGAGAAGGAGGCCTGGCGTGCAGCAGTTCACGGGGTCGCAAAGAGTTGGACATGACTGAGTGACTGAACTGAACTGAACTGAATTCCTTCTAGACCTTCATTTGTTTGTCTGTGCTTATGTTCACAATTCTGGTGAGCTGTGACAGTTTTCTTACTGTCTTGGCCAAAAGCAGAATGGCTTAATAGGTGGCTGGCTGGGGTCTTACATTAATTAATACCAGCTAAACACTGAAAGTGTAATAAAGACAAAACAGAAAAGTGCTGTACATTTCATCAGTCATCCTTGTATACCAACCAATGAGTTCAATCCTGTTTATTACTCTGTTTTAGAGAAGATATTGTATAATTTGACCTGTGCAATTCTGCTTATATCTCATTGGTCAAAATTGGGTTGCAGAGTTATTCATATTTGCAAAGAACTCTGGGTCAATCTAGAGATTTCTCCAAGAAAACTAGAGCTATCAAGGGAACATTTCATGCAAGGATGGACACGATAAAGGACAGAAATGGTAAGGACCTAACAGAGGTCAAGAATAACAGGTGAAGAATCTGCCTGCAATGCAGGAAACCCAGGTTTGATTCCTGGGTTGGGAAGATCCCCTCCAGTATTCTTACCTGGGAAATCCCATGGACAGAGGAACCTGGTAGGCTACAGTCCATGGGGGTCACAAGAGTCAGACATGACTTAGCAATTAAACCAAAAACAGAGGCAGAAGAGATTAGGAAGTGGTAAAAATACACAGAGCTATACAAGAAAAGGTCTTTATGACCCAGATAACCATGATGGTATGGTCACTGGTCATGTATGGATGTGAGAGTTGGACTGTGAAGAAGGCTGAGAGCCGAAGAACTAATGCTTTTGAACTGTGGTGTTGGAGAAGATTCTTGAGAGTCCCTTGGACTGCAAGGAGATCCAACCAGTCCATTCTGAAGGAGATCATCCCTAGGATTTCTTTGGAAGGAATGATGCTAAAGCTGAAACTCCAATACTTTGGCCACCTCATGTGAAGAGTTGACTCATTGGAAAAGACTCTGATGCTGGGAGGGATTGGATGCAGGAGGAGAAGAGGTCGACAGAGGATGAGATGGCTGGATGGCATCACTGACTCGAAGGACGTGAGTCTGAGTGAACTCCAGGAGTTGGTGATGGACAGGGAGGCCTGGTGTGCTGCGATTCATGGGGTTGCAAAGAGTCGGACATGACTGAGCAACTGAACTGAAGTGAACTATGGTCACTAGCCTAGAGCCAGACATCCTGGAATGTGAAGGCAAATGGGCTTTAGGAAGCATCACTACAAACAAAGCTAGTGGAGGTGATGGGATTCTAGCTGAGCTATTTAAAATTCTAAAAGATGATGTTGTTACAGTGCCACACTCAAAATGTCAGCAAGTTTGGAAAATTTATCAGTGGCACCATGACTGAAAAAGGTCAGTTTTCATTCCAATCCCAAAGAATGACAGTGTCAAAGAGTGTTCAAGCTACTGGACATTACCCTCACTTTGCATGCTAGTAAGGCTATGCTCAAAATCCTTCAAGTTAGGCTTCAGCAGTACGTGAACTGAGAACTTCCAGATGAACAAGTTGGGTTCAGAAAAGGCAGAGAGGAACTAGAGATCAAACTGCCAACATTTTTTGGGTCACAGAGAAAGCAGGGGAATTCTATAAAAATAGCTACTTCTGCTTCATTGACTACATGAAAGCCTTTGACTGTGTGGATCACAACAAACTGTAGAAAACTCTTAAAGGGATAGGAATACAAGACCACCTTACCTGTCTCCTGAGAAAGCTGTATGTAGGTCAAGAAGCAACAGTTAGAACCTTACATGGAACAAGTGACTGGTTCAAAATTGGGAAAGGAGTACAAGGCTGCATATTGTCACCTTGTTTATTTAACTTATACACTGGGTACATCATGTGAAATGCTGGGCTGGATGACTCACAAGCTGGAATCAAGACTGCTGGGAGAAATATCAGCAACCTCAGATATGCCGATGATACTACACTAATGGCAGAAAGTGAAGAGGAACTAAAGAACCTCATGATGAGAGTGAAAGAGAGAGTGAAAAAGCTGGCTTAAAACTCAACATTCAAGAAACTAAGGTCATAGCATCCAGTCTCACCACTGAATGGTAAATAGAAGGGGAAAAAATAGAATCAGTGACAGATTTTATTTTCTTGGGCTCCAAAGTCACTGCAGATGGTGACTGCAGCCATGAAATTAAAAGATACTTGCTGCTTGGAAGGAAAGTTATGACAAACCTAGACAGTGTATCAAAAGGCAAAGACATTGCTTTGCTGACAAAGGTCCATATAGTCAAAGCTACTGTTTTTTCAGTAGCCATTGTATGATGTGAGAGTTAGATGATAAAGAAGGCTAAGTGCAGAAGAACCAATGCTTTCAAATTGTGGTGCTGGAGGACTCTTGAGAGCCCCGTGGACTCTCGCAAGGAGATCAAACCAGTCAATCCTAAAGGAAATCAACCTTGTTTATTCATTGAAAGGACTGATGCTCAAGCTGAAGCTCCAATATTCTGGCCACCTGAAGTGAAGAGCTAACTCGTTGGAAAAGACCCTGATGCTGGGAAAGATTGAGGGCAGGAGGAGAAGGGCGAGGCAGGGGATGAGATGGTTGGATGACATCACTGATTCCATGGACATGAATCTAAGCAAATGCCAGGGCATGGCAAAGGACAGGGAAGCTTGTTGTTGCTCAGTCACTCAGTCATGTCTGACTCTGCGACCCCATGGAGTGTAGCACGCCAGTATCTTTATTTGCTTTTAACTTTTTATCTGAAAGTAATTATAGTCTCAAGAAGCTGCAAAAATCAGACAGAGAGTTCCCATTTCACTGTTTCCCCCAATGGTAATACCTTCCATGACTACAGTATGTCATCAAAATTAAAAAATTTACATTGACAGATTGCAGTTAATGAGACTAGAGTATGACCCCCATTAAGGTTTCAGCAGTATTTTTTTCATGACCTCGGCTTTAGTTTTTTCTGTGTCTGTGTATGTACTTCTGGGACATTTTATCACCAGCATAGACTATGTAACTATGGTCACAATCGAGATACGGAACAGTTCTCAAACACAAAGGAACTCCAGGAGATGGGTCTTTTTAACTACACACATTAACTGCCCTGAACAAAATCAGGGATCCTGCTAGGAAGGAAGAAGGGAAATGGATTTAGGGTAGGAGCAGGCAATACCTGCCACAAAGGGCAGCTATTTTAAGCAGGTGGCATTTTCCACGATCCTGGAGGTATGAATAGATTGAGTCCACCCCCATCCTTCCTTCAGACACATACACTCCTTTTGTTCTTTAGAAATCTCTCAAACAAATGTCATACAATTTGATTTATCTCATGCTGTAGGGCTGTAATAACCCCATTGAGATGTGGAATTCATGGTTTCAAGAAATAGCAAATATATGTCTGAGGTCAATACCACTAAAACCCCCCAAGAGACCCATGAAAGAACAAAGGCTTTTTGTTGTTATTGTTATAATGAGAATAACTTCTTGACACAAGACTGAAAGGCAACAGTATAGGGAAATGAAAACCCCACAGGCTCTCCAATTGCATCATGTTTGGACAGGGCACTGGGAGTAGGGGTGACCTCTTAACTAGAGGACCAACCATTATCTGCGGCTCAATTCCAGAACTTCCTGAACGAAATCCAGCAATTTGACTGTCACAGGACCTGGGGAATATTCCGTCTCGTTGACTAACATGAAAGTTCCTAAAGTGCCAATGATGAGGAGAAATGACTATGAAGAACGTGTGGAGAATTCACACATTTATCAAAGTAGAAAAACAATCTTCCAGAAAGTATAAACACGTCTAATAAAATAGGCCTATTTATTAAGTTTGCATTTGCTCCATCAAAACAAGGGCAAGCTTGATGTGATGTGGCCGATTAACTAAGAAAGGCCACCTGGGCACATTCTAATGACTGAGACAAGAGTCATGGTAGCTAACAGCTATTGAAGGGTCTGCTACAACCACAGCTAATATAATTAGCAACAGGCTACTCAGATCCTGGGCAGAATGACCACACCCAAGTAAGTGAAAGAGCTACAGCGAAAGCAGTTGGCCCTCCTGAGCACAGCCTTTTGAAATGCGGCCTTTCCCACCATTTTTGAGGTAGTCTTGGCGTCACGGTGGTTTAAATGGATGATGTCAAACACAAGAAAGTGGTGAGAAAACAAGGGCGAAGAACTCAATACGGGGTTGAAATCTTAGTGGTCAAACTACAGACAACCAGCAAGAGAAACCAGGGGTGGATAGCGTCACTGTGTGTCAGCTCCCTTAGGGAGAGTGCTGCGGGGGCACTCCATCCCCCAGCTCACCCGGGCCCCAGAACTAGAAGCTGCCCTCAGTAGGTAACAGTGGTGATATATATTTTGTGTATTAATTTCCCTTCACGATAGAGGTGAGTTTCTGAACTAAAGACTTAAAAGACCTTAGAGAAGGCCGTCAAGCTAATAAGGCCTTCTCAAGCCTCAGGCCCTACACAAGTAATGTCCCTAAGGGAACCGGATCAGTGCATTTCAGCAAGGAGTAGCGAGGACCATGCCTAAAGGTGGCCTGAATACCCTACCTGAGCATATTCAAATTCACAATAAAAATATAAGCCAGGAAAACAAACACAAGCAAAATGGTGTGTCCCCTGGACAGTGAGAGACAAATTCAATCTGGGATCCTCTGCTGCGAGACTTCTCCTGAGTAAAATACAACTTGAGGTTTTACTGATGAGCTGAAAGCCAATTCTCTGCCTTCCTCATGGTTTCTTCCATTGGTAGGTATTTTGTAGTGAGTTAAACCTTGATATTTTATTATGCATCTCAAATGCAGTGCATTTATCTTCTAATTCACCTACATAGTCTGAAGACTGGCTGATGTATGGATCTTGCATTTTGGATGCTGGGCGATGATCTCTTACAACATCCAATAGCTTCAAGGAGGTGACAGATACCTAAGAACACAGTCATCAGTTTCTAAGGGCTTGAAATCTCTCGTGGTTCAATTCACATAAGTCAAGACTGCCCGTCTTAAAATCAAGAAATTCTGTGCATGCCTTATAGTACAAAATAGCTTTATTGATAGAAAATATTAAAGGATTAACAGCTCAATGTTTTGTGTGGCCAAAAGTCCCCAAATACAACTTTCCCCTAATAGTGTTTAAACTGTGTTTCAGCAGCAGCACTAGTGAGGCTGAAGAGGGGATGCACTCCCAGGCGTGATGTAGTGCACGTGTCCTGGGCTGGACCAGAAGGGTATGTCCTTGATGAGATAAAATTCTTCACTTTTTCTCACTGGGATGTGGACTAGCCCTTTCCCCCTTGAATCTCCATCTGTTTCTATGTTTGTTTCAACAACAGAATGCAGCAGAAGTTATATTCTGGAACTTCTAGGGCCAAATCTTAAGACAACTTGCAGCTTCGACCTGGGTCTCTTGGAATATGCACTTTGGGAAAAACATCTGGATAAACCACATGTAAACTTGCTGCAAGATGGACCCAGGGGCCACACATGAATAAAGCCATTTTGCTTCCCAGGTCAGCTCAGCCCAGCCTCCAGCTGAGACCCACAAAATGAGCCAGTCAATGCAGCAGAAAAATTACCCCTGTGAGCCCTACCAAACTCCTGTCCTATATAACTGAGAGATGTAATAAAATACTTGCCTTTCAAAGTCACTACGTTTTGGGTCAATTTTTTATGAGGAATAGATAAACTGAACCCTAAAAAATACATATACCATGTGTGATATTATAATTGATAAGAAATATGACCAGATTACTTCTCATTTATTTGGTCTTTATCAATGTTCCCTGGATCAGAGATCTTCAAACGCTTGCAATTTTCTTACCAATGAAAGGTGTGGGACTATATCTCATTATAATGCTTGGTGTCTGGTCTTTAGCTTTCCTAGGTGGCTCAGTGGTAAGGAATCCACCTGCCAATTCAGGAGACATGGGTTTGATCCCTGCTGAGGAAGATCCCCAGAGGAAATGGCAACCCACTCTAGTGTTCTTGCCTGGATAATCCCATGGGCAGAGATGGCTGGCTACAGTCCATGGGGTTGCAAAGAGTTGGACACGATTGAGCAACTGAGCATGCACGCGTCTTGTCCTTGGTTTCTGAAGTCTTCTCGGAGTCCTAAAGGTGAAATGGGTACCTTGTTATTCATTACAACCCCTGTTCCATGAAGATTGGGTTTAAGCTAGTGGAGTGACTTTAGGAAAGGATCTGAGGCTGGCGCTGGTTTCCAGGGCAACGAACAGTGAGAAGAAGGTGGAATCCCCTGATCTCTGGGAGGAGGAAAGGGGGCTGAAGACTGAATAAATTATCAGTAGCAGGTGATTTAATCACCCACATCCATGTAATGAGGCCTCCATTGAAACCCAAAAGGATAGGGTTTGGAGGACTTGCAGGTTAGTGAACATGTGAAAATTCTGGGAGAGTCACACTTGGAGAAGGCAGGGAAGCTGCAAGCTCTTCTGCATACCTTGCCTTACCCATCTCTTTCACCTGGCTGTTTTGTGTGTGTGTGTGTTTTTAAATAACTCGTAATCTAGTAAATAAGATATCTTGGAGTTCTGTGAGCTGCTCTAGCAAATTAATTGAACCCAAAGAACAGGGTGATGGGAACCTCTGGTTTATAGCTAGTGATCAATCAGAACAAGGGACCACCTGGATTTGTGGTTGGCATCAGATGCTGAGGGCAGCCTTGGAGAACTGAGCCCTTCCCCTCTGGGATCTGAAATTATCTCCAGTAGACTGGGTAGAACTGAGGTGAATTTTAGGACGCTCAGCTGGTGCAAGAGAGCCACTTAGGGTGGAAAACGCTCTTCCCCATCCATCTATCCATACGCTAGAGTTAGGAGTAGAACATTTTAGATGGTTCAGTTCAAAGATCTGTATAGGATAACTACATTTACATAATACTTACTATGTGCTTGGCACTGTAACAGGTACCATTCTCACAAAACCCTGTGAACTAAGTGTTACCATCCCTACAAAAAAACTGAGGCTAATAAGGACTACATAACTTGTCCTGGTCATTCCACTAATAGCAGTAGGGGGAGGGCTTTTAAAGCCTGGAAGCCTGGCCTCAAGAATCTGTGCTCTTAATATTTATAGGAGAAGGAAATGGCAACCCACTCAAGTATTCTTGCCTGGAGAATCCCAGGGACAGAGGAGCCTGGTGGGCTGCCGTCTATGGGGTTGCCCAGAGTCGGACATGACTGAAGCGACTTAGCAGCAGCAGCAGCATAACATGTCTTACTTAAAAATTAGATTCCATTTATTTGCTGTAGGCAACGGCTTTGGGAGTGTGTGCCTTAAATTCTTTTTAGGTGTTCAGTGTAGGCAGACCATCTGTTCCCTCTGCTTTGCTTCGAGCAAGCTGACCAGCTCCAGGAAGCACTGGGCAGGCTGGTGCAATGGCCACTGTCAAACGGAGCCTCTGTGCACAGTCCGACTCTCTTACACAATGATCCATTTACAAAGGTCCTTGAAAAATATATCCTTCCTGACATTAGGATCAGGAATAGTTACAATTGTTCCGAACAATTGGTTGGCTTTGAATAAGGACTACTTGGTTTAAAAACAAATATACATCCCAACAATAGAGGCTCTCAGGTTGAGCATTTTCTTTCTTCCTCTCTCCAGGCTCTGTTGGGTGCCCTGACCCTTGCTTGCATTTAGATTTCATCCTAATTCTTTTTATTTCACATGTCTGTAATTTTTGAATGTTCTTAAGTTTTTTAAAACACAAATTGATATCAGTCCACTAATAAAATGATGTGTGAGAAGATAGTTTGGAGCACTTGCGCAAGTTATAGGATTTTACTTAGGATGCTCTGATATTTTGATGTTGAATCTGAAGTGTGTGTGTGCCTGTCTGTGTGTGTGTACAAACTGTGCCATAGGCTGCCCCGTTAGAAACTCTGAAATACCACTTTAAAAAAAAGTTCCTAGGAAAGTATTATACTAAGATAGGACGGGCCAGAGAAGAAGGACGAGGTTAGCTGTAAACATCAGTTATTAACTGAACACTCACAGGTAAAGGAAACAAAAACACTAAACTACAAGGAGACCCAGAGTTTGAGGCCCTTGACTTCTCTTTATGGACAAGTCTGGAGCAGCGGGCTCAGGCTCCTGTACATTAGCTCCACCATGAATATGCGAGGGGCTGGAGTCGGATGTTCTCCTGGACTTTGCCCTGGGGTGTAAGGTGGGTTAGACGGAGATGGGGTTGCCCTGTACATGTTAGTCTCGATTAGACACAAGTGCCCCAAAACAGTAGCAAAATTCTCACAAGAATGTTCCTGTCAACTTTGTAGTTCTTCCCAGTAAAGGGCTAGAAGGGCTTTTGTGGAATTAAGCTTGAGAAGCAACCTGTACGGTTGGCAGGCCCTGGGGACACTTCCTGGGTCACGTCTGAAGGTTGAAGGGCAGGTCAAGGCTGCCACTTCTTAGAATGACCCACCACCTGCCTTGGTCTCAGCCGCTCTGTTGTTCTCTTTCTATACTGAGTTTAAAAAGCATTTAGCCGCTCCCAAAATGTCTGATAAACATGTGTAATTTGTTGCAGCTGTAGGGTAGGGTTTCTCAAAATGTGCTCTGCACCAGAATCCCCTAGGCCTGTTTATTTAAAATTCAGTTTCCGAGATTCCATTCCAGGCTCATAAATTAGATATTCTGATTCATTGATTTGGGGCAGGGACCAAGTTTCTTTATTTCAAGCAAAGTCTAAAGCTGGAAACCCACTGAGATTCCTTATAACCAATATTGCCCTAAAAAGATATTTATTTCAATAATTTGAGATGTGAGCAAAGATTAAGTTACAAGGATGATTATCCCTTTGTCTTTGACATTTTTTTTTCTTCTTCTCTAAATTCTTGTGTTTGACATTCAGCCTTGAAATTCTCATATACAGATTCTGAAATTACATTCCTGGTTTCTCTTGGCTTGTGTCTATGTACGCAAATTAAAAAGTGAAATATTCATTGGAAATGTTATACATAAGTCACTTCTTGGCCCATGCCAGGAATGCTTTGCTCCTTTCATCAATGAGGCAATATTTTAGAATAACTATTCTAAATGACTGATGCAGATTCTTTCTTATCCAGGAGTTAAAAACAAAACAGGCAAAGTGCAGACAAATGCAAGCAGTACTTTGTGAATGGCTAAAATTCAGGTATTTTATTACATCACAGCAGCTAGAGCCAGATTAAATTTCAAGCATGGAGACTTTCAATATTGTTCCTGTGATTGCAAAGTGTCCACAGGCATTTTTTTGCACTAATAATTACCCTTCTCAGTGAATGCAATTGTTCCTAAAAACCAAACAGAAAGGTCCTAAGAAAATTAGTTCCTTTTTGTTTATCCCAATACAAGAGGATCAACAGTAATTAATTAAATGCCTTGCTTCAGTTCCTGTACAGAATTGGTTTTCAACTCAGAGTTAAAGCTTATTCTTTCACACTTAAGAGCCCATTTATAGGATCATTTTTAATCCTCTTCTGAAAAGGTTTAATTTACAATTGACCATGCTCTCTTCTCTAGTTTAATTGTTCACAACAAACAATGCAAATGAAAATGTCCTTAAAAGCAGGAAGACTGGGGATGAGAGAATTCTCACACTTTGACTTTCAATATGTTTTTCTAATTTCTCCAGAAAGGGCATTATATTTGAATAAGTGCTCCCTCCCGTCACAGTGAAAAGGGGACCCAAAGAACCAGAGAGTACAGGGTTTCCTTGAAAAGGCAAGCCCGCCAGGACCCAGATGGTGATAAAGAGCAATGTCTTTAATTAATGACTAAAATGAGTAACAATTCTGTCCAGGCTTCATTTCCTCTGACTTTGCCTCCTCCTGCTCTCCTTTTTCCCTTTTTAATTTCCATGACTTCTTATCTCTTGTGAATCTTTAGAAATCCCTCTTCAAAACAATATTTTGTATAATTTAGGAAAATACTGAGGCAATAAAAGAAGAACTGAAACGGGCAGCGAGAGTAAGCTGCAGGAAACTGCAAGTTTAAAAAAGTGTCCCTAGGGACTTCCCTGGTGGTCCAGTGGTTAAGCTTTAGCCTTCCCATGCAAGGGGTGTGGGCTAGATCTCTGGTCACAGAACTAAGAACCCACATGGCTTTGTACCAAAAAATTCAAAACATAAAACAGAAGCAATATTGTAACAAATTCAATAAAGACTTAAAACTAAATGGTCCACAAAAAATCTTTTTTAAAAAGTGTCCTTAATAATTGCTCAAGTTGGAAATGTTGCATATACATATGCACACATAAACAAGCCCATAGAAGTGCACACACACACACGTGCACACACACAAAAGTATGTAGAAAGCAAACAGTAAGGATAGTTCTTACTTAATGACTCATTGGAAAAGATTCTCATGCTGGGAGGGATTGGGGGCAGGAGGAGAAGGGGATGACAGAGGATGAGATGGCTGGATGGCATCACCGACTTGATGGACATGAGTTTGAGTGAGCTTCGGGAGTTGGTGATGGACAGGGAGGCCTGGTATGCTGCGATTCATGGGGTCGAAAAGAGTCAGACACGACTGAGTGACTGAACTGAAGTGAATATATCCTTTAGAAAGGGTATGACCTACCTTTCATCATGAAAATAAAGAAGCTTATTATCACAAAATGATTCTGGCCCTTCATTTTGTCTATCTTTGGGAATTTCTTTTTGTTTCATTTCCATTTGTATTTAAGTCTTAATAGGCAAAAGTCAACCTGATGCCAAATGGAGCTCAGAGCCCCAATGTAGAATGGAGATCACTGATAAGAAGGTGAACCCCTGTTCTCCCAGCCTGGTGGGTGAGATCTGGATGGATTAAGCAGATCCAACCGACAATGCACTCATTGATTTATGAAAGTCCAAGCTGCCAGCTTGGCATCACTCACAAAACCATTCTTTGGATGCCCCATGTGTGTGCTAAGTCGCTTCAGTCATGTCTGACTCTTTTGGACCACATGGACCATAGCCCGCCAGGCTCCTCTGTCCGAGGGGTTCACCAGATAAGAATACTGGAGTGGGTTGCCATTTCCTCCTCCTAGAGGAGCTTCCCAACCAGAGAAGGCACCTCTGTCTTTTATGTCTCCTGCACTGGCAGGAAAGTTCTTTATCACTAGTACCACCTGGGAAGGCCCCTCGGATGCCCTGCCCAGGAAATACAGCTCAGCCTCTTCTTTCTGGCAAGGTGGGGTCATGAAGGAAACCCAAGAATCAGAAAGCCCATCCCATCTGGAGACCACGAACTGGCCTGCAGAGAAATGTTGTTTGGCTCAGACAGGCTTTTAATATTTTAAATTCATTGCCTACATTTAAAAACATGAGATTTAACATAGAAAAGCAAAACAACTCATATGTTTTTTAAAAAACTGAAGTATCTGTCAGCAGTGAGCCTTCGCGGCAGTGACTGGCAAGGATGAAGTAGATGCTACTCCCATGGGACAGAATGGGGGCCCTCCTTCCTGTTTTCAGGCTCCATCCCCACCCCTCACCTCCTCTGGCCATGGCCTGCCTAGCCTCAATTGCTATCTGAATGTGTCCTTTCTGTTTGAGTTCAGCATATGCACTTTTCTAGCCTGACTGAGGTCACAAATCTACAAGACACGACTGAGTGACTGAACTGAAGTGAATATATCCTTTAGAAAGGGTATGACCTACCTTTCATCATGAAAATAAAGAAGCTTATTATCACAAAATGATTCTGGCCCTTCATTTTGTCTATCTTTGGGAATTTCTTTTTGTTTCATTTCCATTTGTATTTAAGTCTTAATAGGCAAAAGTCAACCTGATGCCAAATGGAGCTCAGAGCCCCAATGTAGAATGGAGATCACTGATAAGAAGGTGAACCCCTGTTCTCCCAGCCTGGTGGGTGAGATCTGGATGGATTAAGCAGATCCAACCGACAATGCACTCATTGATTTATGAAAGTCCAAGCTGCCAGCTTGGCATCACTCACAAAACCATTCTTTGGATGCCCCATGTGTGTGCTAAGTCGCTTCAGTCATGTCTGACTCTTTTGGACCACATGGACCATAGCCCGCCAGGCTCCTCTGTCCGAGGGGTTCACCAGATAAGAATACTGGAGTGGGTTGCCATTTCCTCCTCCTAGAGGAGCTTCCCAACCAGAGAAGGCACCTCTGTCTTTTATGTCTCCTGCACTGGCAGGAAAGTTCTTTATCACTAGTACCACCTGGGAAGGCCCCTCGGATGCCCTGCCCAGGAAATACAGCTCAGCCTCTTCTTTCTGGCAAGGTGGGGTCATGAAGGAAACCCAAGAATCAGAAAGCCCATCCCATCTGGAGACCACGAACTGGCCTGCAGAGAAATGTTGTTTGGCTCAGACAGGCTTTTAATATTTTAAATTCATTGCCTACATTTAAAAACATGAGATTTAACATAGAAAAGCAAAACAACTCATATGTTTTTTAAAAAACTGAAGTATCTGTCAGCAGTGAGCCTTCGCGGCAGTGACTGGCAAGGATGAAGTAGATGCTACTCCCATGGGACAGAATGGGGGCCCTCCTTCCTGTTTTCAGGCTCCATCCCCACCCCTCACCTCCTCGGCCATGGCCTGCCTAGCCTCAATTGCTATCTGAATGTGTCCTTTCTGTTTGAGTTCAGCATATGCACTTTTCTAGCCTGACTGAGGTCACAAATCTACTAGTGAAGCCAGCTTATCCCTCAGAGGGGTAAAGACAAGCAGAACACAGGGAGTCCAAGCCCTCTGTGCTGCGAAGATGATGTGGTGTCATTCCAGACGCCAGTGAGCAGGGATCCCAGAGGGCAGGGGTGTGGGCAGAATCCTTACCTGGACAGTCTGCTTTCTCCCTATAAACTTAAGAGCCTCATACGAGGCATTAGCGGTTTATCGTTACTAACAACATCATTAACCTTGCTGGCAAGGACAGGCCCAATTCCTGGGGCCTCATGAAAAATGATTCAGTTCCAACATCTAACAAAGATTGTCCAAGACCAAGGAGAGCCCAGGAGGGTTGATTCCCACTGCAGTCAATTGGACAGGGATGTAGTAAATATAACAACATTAAACAGTAATAAAAGTAAAAGTCAGCCTACTCTTCATTAATAGCACACATTAGCACATTGAATACTGCCAATGATACTGAGATATTCTTCCCTATAAAAGTATGTTGCTGTTTAAGTTCCAAGCAATTGCTGTGGTTATAATATGTTTTAATGTAGAAGCAGAAAATTAATATATTATTTCTACATGAAACTCCAAAAAATCCTTAGACATCTTGACCCAGAACACCCAGATCCAGCTATGTGAATCCACTTTGACGGTAAAGTTTCTGACAGTCTGAAATCCTCTAGGCTGAGTTTGGGCTAAGTTCCTGTTCCTAACCTCTGTTGTACTACATCTTCCTGGGTCTGAACAGTAGCTTGGAAATAAACAAAGATGGCACAGTGATTCCAGAGACAAGAAATAGAACCTGAGTGACGAGTCCTATCATTGTTTGGTGTTTTAATTTGTGTTTATAGTTCTTCAACTGCAGAAATCTTAATTTAGGCCCCTACAATCAATCACACTGTCTTGAAGGAACAAATATATGGGTTGTTGTATTTGGGACATTTGTTATAAAATGGAGTTTTAAAAATCTCTGCCAAATTTATTCTGATGTTTAAAAATTTCTGTAACTATTTTTGTATATGCTGCTTCATGTGAAAGACACTTCCTGAAATTAAAATGAATAAAATGTGTTCTCTGACAAAATGTGAGTGAAATCAGTTTTAAAAATCTAGTTATCCTCTTTTTTTCTACGAATATGCTAAGATTAATTTTGATGAGGTTATTAACAAATGGGCAGAAGCTAAGCCTCAAAAGCCAAATGTAATGTTATCATTCATTACTATGAGTGAACAATATGATCGCTCACATCTTCCCCTTTGTTCAAAGAATACATTAATGTAATTAAAAAGCATTAAACCATTACCCTGTGTTTCTTTTCTGATCATTAATACTATGAAAATTACTACTGAAAATAATTTTATCTAATAAAGAAGTGTGTTGAAGTAGCATAAGCTCTGGGTGGTAATTATGCTAGAGGTCTCACATTTTACATGTTTCCCATTTCCCCCAAACTAGGTTCCCTACATCTGGTAGATTTCTCAGATATAGGTAGCAGGTTTTCAACCCGTCCTGTCGGTAGACTAGATTTAGTGTCAGCTTATTATTTACAATAGAATTCTCCACATTGTGAAATGTTCTCAGAAATCTGGAGACTTGGACAGCAGTTCACTCCTCAGCTGAACTCACAGTATTTTGCTAACAAATATATATGTCACAAGTAA
This sequence comes from Madoqua kirkii, assembly GCA_006408675.1. Classification (NCBI taxonomy): domain Eukaryota; kingdom Metazoa; phylum Chordata; class Mammalia; order Artiodactyla; family Bovidae; genus Madoqua; species Madoqua kirkii. The sequence continues at coordinate 15,001 of SJYC01120651.1, forward strand.
GTGTTTTATGACCATCTCCCCCAATAGACATGTGCTTTTATAACACAGGGAACATGCATTAATTGTACTACTTCCATGACATTCCAGGTATCAGTAAATGCCACTGAATGAGTGGATGGATGGATGAATAGATAGATGGATAGGCAGATGGGATGGGTGGGTAGATGAATGGACGGGTGACTGATAGATGCACGGGTGGGTGGAGGGACAGATGGATAAGTGGAATCTTATTGGAGAACAATACTGTGCAAATACATGTGATTTATATTCCTAATAAATTAAACAGAAACTTTTGAAGGAGTAATGCTTTCCTTTAACAGCATACTTCAATCCTAGTATCACTGCTATCACTTTTAAAACCACATCTCACTTGTGTTCAGTGCAGTTCAGTTCAGCCCCTCAGTCGTGTCCGACTCTGCGACCCTATGAATTGCACCATGCTAGGCCTCCATGTCCATCACCAACTATCAGAGTTTACCCAAACTCATGTGCATCGAGTCAGTGATGCCATCCAGCCGTCTCATCCTCTGTCATCCCCTTCTCCTCCTACCCCGAATCCCTCCCAGCATCAGGGTCTTTTCCAATGAGTCAACTCTTCGCATGATGTGGCCAAGGTATTGGAATTTTAGCTTTAGCATCAATCCTTCCAATGAACACCCAGGACTGATCTCCTTTAGAATGGACTGGTTGGATCTCCTTTGCAGCCCAAGAGACTCTCAACAGTCTTCTCCAACACCACAGTTCAAAAGCATCAATTCTTTGGCGCTCAACCTTCTTCACAGTCCAACTCTCACATCCATACATGACCACAGGAAAAACCATAGCCTTGACTAGACGGACCTTTGTTGGCAAAGTAATGTCTCTGCTTTTGAATATGCTATCTTGGTTGGTCATAACTTTCCTTCCAAGCAGTAAAGCATCTTTTAATTTCATGGCTGTAATTATCATCTGCAGTGATTTTGGAGCCCCACAAAATAAAGTCTAACACTGTTTCTACTCTTTCCCCATCTATTTCCCATGAAGTGATGGGACCAGAGGCCGTGATCTTAGTTTTCTGAATGTTGAGCTTTAAGCCAACTTTTCTATTCTCCTCTTTCACTTTCATCAAGAGGCTTTTTAGTTCCTCTTCACTTCTGCCATAAGGGTGGTGTCATCTGCATATCTGTGTTGCTGCTGCTGCTGCTGCTGCTGCTAAGTTGCTTCAGTCATGTCCAACTCTGTGCAACCTCACAGACTGCAGCCCACTAGGCTCCCCTGTCCCTGGGATTCTCCAGGCAAGAATACTGGATTGGGTTGCCATTGTGTTAAGTATCAGTAAATCTGAACAAATTAAAACTCAAGAGCTACTTTTTAAAAAACCTAAATATGTATCTAAATTCTGTTGTGAGAAATAATATCTGTGCATATTTGAGCTTAATGTGCCTCTTACATAATTTTCCTAATGTACTGTTAAATAAACACATAAATATTGAAAAGAATGCTGTCCATCTTAGAACTAAGATCACCTTGTATATACATGGGAAACACCAACACAGCAGAATCAACATAGGCTTTTAGATAAGGTGAATGGGTGTTCAAATGGGAGCTTCGCCATTTCCAAGGTAACTTAATGTCTCTAAAACGCAATTTCTCACACAAAACGGAATATGGAAACTAACCTCACAGCACTGTGAGGTTAAATGAAAAACATATGCAGATCACCCAGTGGGAACCTTCCACACATTACTGATGCTCAGTCAACGGCTACAATGGAGTTGATATTTCACTTTTTATAAACAAACTATTCCTTCTTTCAGGGTTTCCCAGTGGCACCACTGCCTGCCAATGCAGAGATGCTGGTTTGATCCCTGGCTTGGGAAGATCCCCTGGTATAGTGAATTGCAACCCATTCCAGAATTCTTACCTGGAAAATTCCACAGACAGAAGAGCTCGGTGGATTACAGCCCATGCGGTTGCAAAGAGTCAGACAAGATTGAGCACAGAGCATACATTCCTTCTTTCTCCACTTGGCACTCTCTCTAAAAATTTGGTGATCATTCTTATTGTGAATACAAGCTCACAGAACCAAAGTGCCCAATTTTATGCAAAATAAGCATAATAGAAACAAATATGAACAATATATAAGAATGAATATGGACAGCTCTTAGGGAGCAAGTGTACAAAATGGAGAATTCTCCTCCAGACACTACTTGGTGTTTCTTTGCCACCTTGGAACTAGCTTGTGGGTCCTCCAGACCTTGGGCTCTTTTCCACGTAAAACATTACTTGACAAAAATGCTCACTGTTTGATACATCATTCCTTTGCTCTCTTGGTTTACCTCTCAACTTTTTCTTATTCTCACTGCGAGAGTGTATGTAGAACAAACACGACTATTAAAGTAAAAGGATCTTGCATAGGGATTTCAAGAAAGGATTTTTCAAGTTCAAACAAGTTTTAACTGAAGGTCTCTTAAACCTTCTGCTATTGAACTATCAGCCTAAGCGTTATCAGTTGTCTGATCCATCCCACCTGACATGACCACTTTTTCACTTAAATGACACCAACTTGCTTTTATTTATTCTTAGCTCGTTGGGGGACTTGCACTTTTGGAGAGAAAATAGGTTAAAAAACAAGAGCAGAAATCAATAGCTGGAATCTGAACCATCGATGGAAACTTTACATTTTTTTTTTCCAGAGAGAGAAAAGTGCTTTGAGTTTTGATTGCATAGTACTTACTGGCCTCCAAAGCATTTAATTAAGATGTCTGAGGCAGATAATAACAAATGGGAAGGAATCAGCCCCTCAAATGATCACCCTGCAGACAGCCCAGAAACAAACAAGCACCAGAGTAAAAATGCCCAGTTCTCCTTCTGCCCCTTCATCCTTTGAGCTTAGCAAGGTAGGCACACATTTGCCCACAGATGTCAACCTGACTGTGGGCAGGACAAAGAATCTGCTTTCAGGCAGACCTGGGTTCCATCCAAGATCTGCCATTATCAAAAGGAGATGTGAAAGTCACTTAACTTCTCTGACTCTCAGCTTCCATCTATAAAAATGAGGATTATGCTGGGTTTCATGAAAACTGGCTAAAAAACTATTCTGATTATTTATTACTGTATAATACACCCACTCCAGAATTTAGTGATAACCAATGACCATGTTTGGGAGAAGGCAATGGCAACCCACTCCACTACTCTTGCCTAGAAAATCCCATGGACTGAGGAGCCTGGTGGGCTGCAGTCCATGGGGTCGCTAAGAGTCGGACACAACTGAGCGACTTCACTTTCACTTTTCACTTTCATGCATTGGCAAAGGAAATGGCAACCCACTCCAATATTCTTGCCCAGAGAATCCCAGGGACAGAGGAGCCTAGTGGGCTGTCCTCTGTGGGGTTGCACAGAGTCGGACACGACTGAAGCGACTTAGCAGCAGCAGCAGAAGCAATGACCATATTTGAACTTCATGGCTCAGGAATTTGGAAAAAGGGTAGTCAGTATGGCTTGTATGCACTTTTTTGCCTGGAAACTGTCTGGGGAAGATTCAAATGGCTGGGGCTTGAGTGGAGAGGCCTGGGCTTACCTTGGATTTGCTCCTTGCACGTCTGGTGTCTGAGCCAAGATGATGCGGGTGGCTGGGGCTCACTGGAGCTCCTGGGAGTAACATCAAGGCCTCCTCAAGGGTCTTCTCCAGAATGCCTCATTACCATAGCCACCTTAGGGTGGTCGGATTTCCTACTTGGCAGTGTGGAATTCCAACAGCAAGTATTGCCACAAACAAGGTGGAAGCTGGACCATCTCTTAGAACCTAGCCTCAGGAATCACTCAGGATTTTTTCATGGTATTCTGCGGATCAGTGCATTCCAAGTTCTCTCAGACTCAAGAGGAGAGAACACTCACACAGGTCCTTAAAACATGCTATATTTAAAAGCATCAGGTTCACACCTGGAATATCATTGAATCTTCAGAAATACTGTAGATCAGAATGCCCCCAAATCATTTCCCTGTTGTAATAACACTTTAATAAATAAATCTTAAAATATGTGAACATATCCTCATAAGGTGCTTTTATATCCATTGATTTCTCATGCTATATCAGCCCTATCTAAGCCAGCTGTGGATGTCACTGGTGATAGAGGCAAGGTTTGATGCTGTAAAGAGCAATACTGCATAGGAATCTGGAATGTTAGGTCCATGAATTAAGGCAAATTAGAAGTGATCAAACAGGAGATGACAAGAGTGAACGTTGACATTCTAGGAATTAGTCAACTAAAATGGACTGGAATGGGTGAATTTAACTGAAAGGACCCCTATATCTACTACTGAGGGCAGGAATCCCTTAGAAGAAATGGAGTAGCCACCATGGTCAACAAAAAGAGTCTGAAATACAGTACTTGGATGAAACCTCAAAAACGACAGAATGATCTCTGTTCGTCTCCAGGAAAAACCATTCAATATCACAGTAATCCAAGTCCTTCCTCCAAAGCGGAGGAAGCTGAAGTTGAAAGGTTCTATGAAGACCTAGAACACTTTTTAGAACTAACACCCAAAAAATATGTCCTTTTCATTATAGGGGACTGGAATGCAAAAGTAGGAAGTAAAGAAACACCTGGAGTAACAGGCAACTTTGGCCTTGGAGTTTTGTCAAAAGAACGCACTGGTCATAGCGAACACCCTCTTTCAACAACACAAGAGAAGACTCTACACATGGACATCACCAGATGGCCAACTCTGAAATCAGACTGATTATATTCTTTGCAGCCAAAGATAGAGAAGCTCTATACAGTCAGCAAAAACAAGACCAGGAGCTGACTGTGGCTCAGATCATGAACTCCTTACTGCCAAATTCAGACTTAAATTGAAGAAAGTAGGGAAAACCACTAGACCATTCAGATATGACCTAAATCAAATCCCTTATTATTATACAGTGGAAGTGAGAAATAGACTTAAGGGACTAGATCTGATAGACAGAGTGCCTGATGAACTATGGGCAGAGGTTCAGGACATTGTACAGGACCCAGGAACAAGCCAATCCCCAAGAAGAAGAAATGTAAAAAAGCAAAATGGCTGTCTGAGGAGGCCTTCCAAATACGTGTGAAAAGAAGAGAAGCAAAAGGCAATGGATAAAAGGAAAAATATAGCCATTTCACTGGAGAGTTCCAAAGAATAGCAAGGAGAGAAAAGAAAGCCTTCCTTGGTGATCAGTGCAAATAAATAGAGGAAAACAATAGAATGGGAAAGACTAGAGATCTCTTCAAGAAAATTAGAGATACCAAGGGAACATTTCATGCAAATATGTGCTCAATAAAGGACAGAAATCGTATGGACCTGACAGAAACAGAAGATATTAAGAAAAGGTGGCAAGAACACATAGAACTATACAAAAAAGATCTTCACAACCCAGATAATCATGATGGTGTGATCACTCATCTAGTGCCAGACATCTGAAATGTGAAGTCAAGTGGGCCTTAGGAAGCATCACTATGAACAAAGCTAGTGGAGGTGATGAAATTCCAGTGGAGCTGTTTCAAATCCTGAAAGATGATGCTGTGAAAGTGCCTCACTCAATATGCCAGCAAATTTGGAAAACTCAGCAGTGTCCACAGGACTGGAAAAGGTCAGTTTTCATTCCAGTCCCAAGAAAGGCAATGCCAAAGAATGCTCAAACTACTGCACAATTGCACTCATCTCACACGCTAGTAAAGTAATGCTCAAAATTCTCCAAGCCAGGCTTCAACAGTACATGAGCTGTGAACTTTCAGATGTTCAAGCTGGTATTAGAAAAGGCAGAGGAACCAGAGATCAAATTGCCAACATCTGTTGGAGCATCGAAAAAACAAGAGAATTCCAGAAAAACATCTATTTCTGCTTTATTGACTATACCAAAGCCTTTGACTGTGTGGATCACAATAAACTGTGGAAAATTCTGAAAGAGATGGGAATATCAGACCACCTGACCTGCCTCTTGAGAAACCTATATGCAGGTCAGGAAGTAACAGTTAGAACTGGACATGGAACAAGAGACTGGTTCCAAATAGGAAAAGGAGTACGTCAAGGCTGTATATTGTCATGCTGCTTATTTAACTTATATGCAGAGTACATGAGAAATGCTGGGCTGGAAGAAGCACAAGCTGGAATCAAGATTGCCGGGAGAAATATCAATAACCTCAGATATGCAGATGACACCACCCTTATGGCAGACAGTGACGAAGAACTAACGAACCTCTTGATGAAAGTGAAAGAGGAGAATGAAAAAGTTGGCTTAAAGCTTAACATTCAGAAAATGAAGATCATGGCATCTGGTCCCGTCACTTTGTGGCAAATAGATGGGGAAACAGTGGGAAAGTGTCAGACTTTGTTTTGGGGGCTCCAAAATCACTGCAGCCATGAAATTAAAAGACGCTTACTGCTTGGAAGGAAAATTATGACCAACCTAGATAGCATATAAAAAAGCAGAGACATTACTTTGTCAACAAAGGTCCATCTAGTCAAGGCTATGGTTTTTCCAGTAGTCATGTATGGATGTGAGAGTTGGACTATAAAGAAAGCTGAGCGCTGAAAAATTGATGCTTTTGAACTGTGGTGTTGGATAAGACTCTTGAGAGTCCCTTGGACTGTTAGGAGATCCAACCAGTCCAACATAAAGGAGATCAGTTTTGAATATTTATTGGAAGGACTAACGCTGAAGCTGAAACTCCAATATTTGGCCACCTTTTGCAAAGAACCGATTCATTTGAAAAGACCCTGATACTGGGAAAGATTGAGGGAAGGAGGAGAAGGGGACGACAGAGGATGAGATGGTTGGATGGCATCACCCACTCAATGGACATGAGTTTGAGTAGGCTCTGGGAATTGGTGATGGACAGGGAGGCTTGGTGTGCTGCAGTTCGTGGGGTTGCAAAGAGTCAGACACAACTGACCGACTGAACTGAACTGATCTAAGCCAGGGAAAACAGCTTTTCAAGATTTGGAAATAACATTCAGAGAAGTTAAGTTGGTTGCCCAGGACCACTGGTGCATCAGCATTAGTTACACTGCTGGCAGCAGCATCCTCGAATACTAAAAAGCACACTGTGTGTGTAAACACAGGAGTGAGGTTATTTATGTCTCTTTATCATTAGACTCAGACCTGCGTGCTCACTGGCTACCTTTCATTTCATATACACTTAAGAACCTGAAAGTTAAGTACTTGAAAACGCACTGAATGCGCAGACTGAAAAAATGTCACATTCATATGCCTGCAAAGAAATGTTTAACACGTGTGTTATTTTGATATTAAGTTATATAGACACACACGCATATGGGCTTCCCAGGTGGCTCCTGCAATGCAGGAGACACGAGTTTGACACTTGGGTGGGGAAGATCCCCTGGAGAAGAAAATGGTAACCCATTCCAGTGTTCTTGCCTGGGAAATTCCATGGAGAGAAGAGTCTGGAAGGCCACAGTTCATAGGGTCGCAAAAGTCGGACACCATTTAGTGACTGAGGCACCACACCGCCACACACATACATACATACATATATATGTTATAAAGAGCTTTCATAGACACGATCACATTTGATTCTCATGGTCGATAGAGTTTTTTTTTAATTGAACTTTTAAGGTAATTATAGATCTACATGCAGATATAAGAAATAAAGCAGACAGATCCCATGTATTCCAAACCCAATTTTCCATTAGTGGTGGTAATAGCTCAAATCTATACAGTATTTCAACTATGACACTGACTTTCATGCAGAAGCTGCAGAACACTTCTATCATCACCAGGTCCCCAGATGTTGCCTCTTACTGGTCACATCCCTTCCCTACTACCTTCCCCTTTCCTGAACACCTGGCAACCACTAATCTGTTCTCCACCTTTATACTTTTCTCATTTCAGAAATGTTATCCACAGATTTCCCCTGTTGTCTGAAAGCAGAGCATTCCTATGAAATGTTTGTAGGCTGAAGTGTTGCCTTAAAAAGAGGCAATTACCTTAGGACACATCTTGCTAAGCATGCACAAGATAAATTGAGATAAAGCACAGGGATTCCCGGGCAAAGGGAACAGGAGCCTTTTCAACAAATGGTGCCAGGGCATTGGGACTTCATATGCAAAAAAAACAAAAACAAAACAAAACTTTGACTTAACTCTCTGATAGGGCTTCCCTGGTAGCTCAGATGGTAAAAGTATCTGCCTGCAATGCAGGAGACCCCAGTATGATTCCGGGTCAGGAAGATCCAATGGAGAAGAATAGACTACCTACTCTAGTATTCTTAGACTTCCCCTGGTGGCTCAGCTGGAACTCTCTTATAACAAAATTAACTCAAAATGAAGCACAGACTTAAAGGTAGAACATAAAACTACAAGAATTGTAGAAAAGTAAACAGAGGCGGAAAAATCCTTGAGAACTAGCTGTAGATTAAAGTTCTTAGTTTTGAGAGAGCAAAGAAAAGAAAAAACAGATACATTAGATTTCATCAAAATCTAATTTCATCTTTGTTCTGTGACAGATGCTTTAAAAAGATGAAAAGACAAGCTACGGGTAAGTAAAAATTTTACATTCCACACATGTGCTAAAGAACTGGTGTCTAGAATACAAAAAGAATCTGCAAAATTCAACAATACGAAGCAATCAGAGGATATAGGCCAACAACATGAGAATATGTTTTAGGAAGGAAAATGTTTAGGTGGCAAATAAGCCCATAAAAGATGTCCAAGATCAATATTTATTGGAGAATTAAATTAAAGCCACAAAGAGCTATCACTGTATACCTATGAGTGTGGTTAAATAAAAAATAAGGGCAACACTAAATCCGGGTGAGGCTGTGGAGAAACTAGGTCACTCATACATTACCGGTAAGACAGAAAATGGTGTGATCACTTTGGAAACCTTGGCAGTTTCTTGAATAATTAAACATACAGAGATTATATAACTGAGCAATTCAACTACTAGACATTTTATCCCAGAAAAATGAAGATACTTGTTCACACCAAAAAATGATAAAGAACTTTTATAGTAGATTTGCTCATAATAGGCCCCAAGCTAGAATAACACAGATGACTTTCAACAAATGAAAACCACCTTTTGTTGGCCCTTAAACTGAGTGAAGTTACGAAACGTAGACATGATCTCTGACATTTATAATGGATGCCTGTATGTTTTTATGGTGTAAATAAAATTGCTAGTATGATATTAGAGTCTGTCAATAAAGGAACTGTTTACAACTTTACTCCCAGAAGATATTTTTAAAACTACAGCTTTTATATAAACTACTTTGGAACATACCAAAACAGCTTATACTATATGCAAATTTTATGACTATTTTCCTTATAGATTTTTGTAATTGAGATATTCTTACATCTCCATTTTTGCATATGGAGATAATGACTTGCCCCAAATAATTAAGGTTAAAAAAAATGGCTAGAATTTGAACTTAGAAGCCATGCTTTGCTGCCTACTGTAAGATTTTCTAGAACAAATCTGGTTCTAAGTCATTTTGGGTATATGTTTGTGTTTCACTTGATCCTCAGAGGAAAATAGGATAGGGGTGCTATTAACTTGATTTTTCAGATGCTGGAAAAAGTTCTGCAGAAACTTGCCTAATGATTGCAGGGTTTAACTGAACCCCGAACCAAGTCTTGATTCCAAAGCCTTTAAATTTGACTTGAAAACTTCCCTGATTGGAATATCTTTTGGTATGAGAATATCAAAAAATATGGTTGGATATCTAGCAATAATATTTGCCTCTTTTATTTTGTTGGCTACTTAACTCTGGTTGATCTCAAGTTGCAATCTGACTGGGGACAGAAGTGGAAAGATTCAGATTTCAGATAGATTTATCAACTTTTAAGTTAGCTTTAAGACACTGCTACCTTTTTTACTGAGTGAAAAAACAAAGCTATGAGTAAGTTTAATTATATGGAAACACAAGCAAGGGACTGGAAAATTGACTAGGAATTTTCTGTAAAGTCAAGTACTGATTTTTCTTTTCTCTGAAAAGAAACTATTTCTACTGTAACTTCTAATGCCAACTATGGTTTCTGACTTTTCTTTTTTACAGAAAACTGTATTTGCTTCCCTAACAACAAAAAAATCCAATGAGATATACACCTGACAAAAAGTATCCACAACCCCAACGCACCTCAACATAGTAACGGCCATATATGAAAAGCCTACAGCAAACACGATTCTCAATGGTGAAAAACTGAAAGCATTGCTACTAAGATCAGGAACAAGACAGGGTGTCCATTTTCACCACTATTATTCAACATAGTTCTGGAAGTCCTAGCTATAGCAATCAGAGAAGAAAAAGAAATAAGGAATCCAGACTGGAAAAGAAGTAAAGCTCTCACTGTTTGCAGATGACATGATACTGTACACAGAAAAGCCTAAAAAGAGGATCAGAAAATTACTAGGGTTAATCAGTGAATTTAGCAAAGTTGCAGGATACAAAATCAATACAAAGAAATCACTTGCATTTCTATATACTAACAATGAAAAATCAGAAAAAGAAATTAAGGAATCAATCCCATTCACCATTACAACAAAAATAATTAAATATTTAGGAATACACTTACCTAAGGAGACAAAAGAACGGTACACAGAAAATTATAAGACACTGATGAGAGAAATCAAAGAGGACATAAACAGATGGAGAGATATTTCATGTTCCTGAGTAGGAAGAATCAATATTGTGAAAATGACTATACTACCAAATGCAATCTGCAGATTCAATGCAATCCCTGTCAAATTACCAATGGCATTTTTCACAGAACTAGAACAAAAAAAATTCACAATTCATATGGAAACACAATAGACCCCGAATAGCCAAAGCAGTCTTGAGAAAGAAGAATGGAGCTGGCAGAATCAACCTTCCTGACTTCAGATTATACTACAAAGTACAGTCATCAAGACAGGATCCTACTGGCATAAAAACAGACATGTAGACCAATGGAACAAGAGAGAAAGTCTGGAAATAAACCCATGCACCTATGAGTATCTTATTTTTGAGAAAGGAGGCAAGAATATACAATGGGGCAAAGACAGCCTCTTCAGTAAATGGTGCTGGGAAAACTGGAGAGCTACATGTAAAAGAATGAAATTAGAACACTTCCTAACACCATATACAAAGATAAACTCAAAATTGATTAAAGGCCTAAATGTAAGACCAGAGTCTATAAAACTCGTAGAGGAAAACATAGGCAGAACACTCAATGACATAAAGCAACATCTCTATGACCTACCTCCTAGAGTAATAGAAATCAAAACAAAAGTAAACAAGTGGGACATGGTTAAACTTAAAAGCTTTTGCACAGCGGAGGAAACTATAAGCAACGTGTGAAGACAACCCTCAGAATGGGAGAAAGTAATAGCAAAGGAAACAACTGACAAAGGATTAATTTCCAAAATATACAAGCAGCTCATACAACTCAATACTAGAAAAACAAACAACCCAATCAAAAAGTGGGGGAAAGACCTAAACAGACATTTCTCCAAAGACATACAGATGGCTAACAAACACATGCAAAGATGCTAAACATCACTCATTATCAGAGAAATGCAAATCAAGACCACAATGAGAGACCACCTCACACTAGTCAGAATGAACATCATCAAAAAGTCTACAAACAATAAATGCTGGAGAGGGTGTGGAGAAAAAGGAACACGCTTGCACTGTTGGGAATGTAAATAGATACAGCCACTATGGAAGACAGTATGGAGATTCCTTAAAAAGCTGGGAATAAAACCACTGTATGACCCAGCAATCCCACTCCTAGGGGTACACCCTGAAGAAACCAAAATTTAAAAAGAAACGTGTCTCCCATTGTTCATTTCAGCACTATTTACAATAGCTAGAACATGGAAGCAACCTCAGTGTCCATAAACAGATGAATGGATAAAGAAGTTGTGGTACATATACACAGTGGAATATTACTCAGTCATAGAAAGGAGCACATGAGTCATTTCTAATGAGGTAGATGAACCTAGAACTGATTATACAGAATGAAGTAAGTCAGGAATAAAAGATAAATATCATATTCTAACACATGTATATGGAATCTAGAAAAATGGTACTGAATAATTTATTTACAGGGAAACAATGGAGAAACAGACATAGAAATCTGACTTACAGACGTGGGGAGAGGGGAGGAGAGGGTGAGATGTATGGAGAGTCACATGGAAACTTATACTACCATATGCAAAATAGACAACAGGAATTTGCCGTATAGCTCAGAAAACTCAAACAGGGGCTCTGTATCAACCTAGAGGGGTGAGATGCAGAGGGAGTTTCAAAAGGGAGGGGATATATGTATACCTATGGCTGATTCATGTTGAGGTTTGACAAAAAACAGCAAAATTCTGTAAAGCAATTATCCTTCAATAAAAAATAAATTTTTAAAAAAAGTATCCACAATTCCATGTTATACCTCTTTTTCACTGTTCTTCCTTATCTCCAAAAGAGGGAACAGAATGGGAAAGGCAGCATTTAGTTTTTCACAAAAAAACTATTATTGAAAGAGATTAACCCTGGAAATCATGCTTTTCTATTGTAGCCCTAATATTCAAGGATTAGGAAATAAAATAGCACACTATTACACAAACATAACCAACCTATATAAATAATGAAGTAACTCACACTGTCAGGCCTCAAGTATACTCCATACTGTTTGGGATTTCCATAAGCCAAGGTATAAGTTCCTATGTCTTGAGAATGAATGATGGATAAAACTGAACCACCAGAGGGATTTTTCATCATAGCTGAAGCCATTGTATCGTGTGGATTTTTTTTTTTTTTCCATTTTAAGTAGGGAAAGGCCATTCTTAAGGATTCAGGGTCCAACAACCAAAACCAACTCTCAGCATTTGTTACTGTGATATATGCTGACGCCACCTCCTGTGACCATCTCATACCCTCATGAATCATCAGAAATGGCATTTGCTTTGCAGCAAATCTACGACACTCAGTCCACAATGAAGAATTCAGAAAATGAGTGTTCATTCAAAACTCCTTTAAGTCTAGGTCAGACATGGCTTCCAGGGCATCTATACTGCCAACGGGCTCGTGTGCACCTTTGAGCAGAGTCCAGAGTCCTTGGCCAAGAACAATTTTCTCACTTCTGCACCGAGTTGTCTGTTAGGATCTTGATTTTTCGGCCCTTTGACATACAGCTGCATTAGGCGGTCAACCTCTGCAAGGGCCTTAGCTGCTGCTGCCAAGTCGCTTCAGTTGTATCCGATTCTGTGTGACCCCATAGATGGTGGCCCACCAAGCTCCCGTCCCTGGGATTCTCCAGGCAAAAACACTGGAGTGGGCTGCCATTTCCTTCTCTAATGCATGAAAGTGAAAAGTGAAAGTTGCTCAGTCGTGCCAGACTCTTCGTGACCCCATGACTGCAGCCTACCAGGCTCCTCCGTCCATGGGATTTCCCAGGCAAGAGTACTGGAGTGGGGTGCCATTGCCTTTTCCTTCAGGGACCTGCTATTCAATTATTCTGCTGCTTGACAAAAAATTAATACCATTAAAATGGAGATGTCTTATCTCTGTTCAGCCAAACAGCATTGCCAGCAGACTTTAGCAGTTTTGCTTCAGTTGTAATTAGAGGAACAGAGATTCCAAATACATCTTCGCCACTCAACTTGCAGATGAACTTGACCCACATATGGTCCTTCCCATCTGATCATCCACGCAGCTAGACCCAGCATCCATAACGCAGGAACAGGGAGGAGAAATCAGAGGCCTGGAGCACCTGGTTTATAAACTGCCAAGCTCCTGCCGTTGGGGCTCTTGCAGCCAGTCAGCATGCTCCACCTGTGGAAGTGCGCGCCCAGGAGGAAGTGGCCGCTCCCTGCCGCTAGTAAACCCACGCGCCGCTGCTTCTGGTACCAGGCAGAGTTTTCCAGAACAGCTGCTGGCCCAAGCCTGGAGCCGCTCTGCGTCAAGCGCCACTTACGTGCTCTGCGGCGCCCCGCTCGGGTCTCGCGTGAGCTCTGTGGGTCCTCCCACCAGTGTGATCGCGTAGTGGCGAGCTCGCTGGGCTTGTCACACTCCCCAAAGCGCCGGCAGGCGCTGGGCACTTAGCCAGCTGGCCCTGGGGGTCGAAGCCGCAGTGGGTTGTACTGGGAGAGCCTCCTGGGTCAAGGTCTCAAAGCTGGGGAGTTCTGACTTCCTGCGTCTCTCGGGGTGAATCCCTTGAACAGACCCAGAGCCTTCAACACCATCAGCACAACCCTGAGGGCCGGAGTGGGCCTATGCAGCCCCCGGAGGGGAAGACGCCTAACCCGGCTAGGCTCACAGAGTCCCCCCAGCGCAGCACGTGTGCGCCGTCTTGGCCACGAAAGGAATGGTGCCTCATGTGGGTTTATTTTTTATTTAATTTTCTGTCTGTTTTAATTTTTATGTTATATTGGAGTATAGTTGATTTACAGTGTTTATTAGTTTCAAGTGTACAGCAAAGAGTCAGTTATACGTATATATATATATTCCTATTCTTTTTCCATTTTTTTTTTCCTATTTAGGTTTCAGAATATTGAGTAGAGTTCCCTGTGTTATACAGTAGGTCCTTGTTGATTACCTGGTTGTGTGTGTGCTAATGCCAAACTCCTAATTTATCCCTCTCCCCAGCATAATGTCGTTTTGATGAGAAACAGATAATACCATGTGTGTGTGTGTGTGTGTGTGTGTGTGTGTGTGTGTGTAGACAGAGAGAGACTCTGCAAATTGGCAAATGCTACACCAATATTAAGGTCTAAGTGAAGAATGTATTGTACACTTCATCCAAAAGTAGAATTTTATGCACAGAGTTGTTACTTTTCTGTTAAACATTTATGTAGAAGACCTGATTTGAAAACTTATAAAAGTTCAGGGATAAAACCATAATCTTGTCTTTCTCTAATTAAAGAAAAATGTCATAGGGAACATGGGTGTTCCTCTTTAGAGAAGCAAGTATGTTTTCTTGGAGCAGATGGGTAAGATGAAAGAGCATAATAAAAGGTGTCTATAAAATCAGTCAAGCAAAACAGTAACTGCTGCGAAAAGAGCTCAAGGTTTTAATTGTCTTTCAGAAGTTTGTTGTGTGTGTGGAGGGAAAATGATAAAGGTAAATTTCAAAGGCAGCCTCTCCAAATGACTTCCTGTGAAATCTGTAGAACTGGTAGCATTCTGATAGCCTCTAGGTGAGGAACGAGGACGTGGGGCAGATGTTTTAATGTTATTACGACTTGGCGATAAGCATTTGCCTTGGCAACTCTAAGCAAGGACCAATGAGTCTACGGTCAACTTCAGGAAGGAGGCAGCCCTTTGAAATGCCTGCAGCGCAAGTGACTCATGCTTTCCCAGTGATTCAGCAGGTTAATAATTAATAACATCTGAGTCTTGTGCAACTGATTACACAAGAGCACTGCAGCCCACTGTGAATTTTTCACCCCTGATATGCTCAGGGTAAGTGTTTTGTTCCAAATACTCCCTGCAGTCATTCTTAGCCATTAATCTAAAGTTTCTTTGTTTATAGAATTGCTGTGAACCCGCCAATTTATCATTGACAAATATTTGGTTCCTCTGGTTGATGAGACAAGTTGGAAATGGATCAGAACTCCAAGTCTCCCCACCTCCTGGCTACCAGGTAATGCTTCACAATGAAAGTGGATCTCAGACTGAATTCTGCTCTGTGTACAAATATTTGTCAGCAAACTAGCATTGGCTTCTTCTGTAGGAAGGGAGAGACTGTCCTCTCAGTCCTTTTGTATATCCTGAAAGCATTTCGCAGGAAATAGCCAGTTGAGGAAAATGTGACTGTTTTCTAGCAGTGGAATTCAGTTAATCTGAGATTAAGGGTCAGACTCTCCCAAAAGCGGCAAACACAAGATACTGGGTGAGGCTTAAGGGACCACTCCTTTAAACCAGTCTCCGTGTCCCAGCACCAGTTATTTCACCAATGGAAATTCATTTCTCATCTCCTTTTGTCCACTGACAAAACTTCTGGGGTTAGTGATAAAGATGGCTTGGGAATTCCCTCGTGATCTAGAGGTTAGGATTCTATACTTCTACTGCTGGAGCTTGGGTTTGATCCCTAGTTGGTGAACAAAGATACCACAAGCTGCGCAGCAAAAAAAAAGGGGGCTTAAGTAATAGGAGAAGTGCATGTGTGCTAAGTCACTTAAGTCGTATCTCACTCTTTGCAACGCTGTGAACTGTAGCCCTCTGGCTCCTCTGTCCATGAGATTTTCCAGGCAAGAATACTGGCGTGGGTTGCCACTTCCTTCTCCAGGGGATGTTCCTGACCCGGGGATCAAATCCACGTCTCATGTCTTCTGCACTGGCAGGCAGGTTCTGTACCAGTAGTGCCACCTGGGAAGCTGGCTATGGGTACAGTCATTTGGTAACTGTTTCCCTGATGGCTCAGCTGGTAAAGAATCTGACTGCAATGTGGGAGACCTGGGTTCGATTCCTGGGTTGGGAAGATCCCCTGGAGAAGGGAAAGGCTACCTACTCCATTATTCTGGCCTAGAGAATTCCATGGACTGTATAATCCATGGGGTCACAAAGAGCTGGACAAGACTGAGCAACTTTCACTTTCTTTTCTAAAAGCTACCATTACCCTCCGAATACTTTACCATACAGAGTTTTTACCGAAAATTTCAAATATGCATTACATCTAATTAGCATACATGTATATTTCATGTTTTAAGCTGAGAAGTAGCATGCATTTTGAGTACAAATTAAATGATGCAGCTCTTAAAATGGTTACGTATTTCTCTGACCCCAACTAAATAATCTCCTTAAGATACTTAATTTTGTTTGTCATTCAACATGTACTGTTAAGTGGTTTTGTAGTTTTGTGAAATGAACAATTAGAACAGTTGGTTGTAAAGTTATAACTTATGTTTAATTTTTTAACTTTCAAGTCCTGTAATTTAACTGATAACTATTCAACTGAATGATTTTCAGGCTTGGAAAATGATGTCAAAATGAGAGGGAAGTTATCCAGCATTTCTTAGAAAGTAAATATAATCAACTCTCTGTATCCACAGGTTCCAAATCTACGCATTTCAACTAAGCACAGATGAAAAAGTCTTGATATACAAAATTTCAAAGTTTTAAAAAGCAAAACTTGAATTTTCCTAATCTACCAGCAACTATTTACATAGCATTTACATTGTATTTACAACTATTTACATAGTATTTACATTGTATTAGGTATTGTAAGTAATTGAAATAAGATTTAAATTATATCTTAAGGGAGGATGTGCATAGGTTATAAGCAAATATTTAGCAGTATTATGTAAGGGTCTTGAGCATATGAGGATTTTGTATCTGAGAGGCTCCTGGAACCAATTCCCTGTGGATACCAAAGACTGCTGTATTGTTAGACAAAAAGATTGTTAGACAGAATTGGTTAACATAATTGTCAAACACATAAATCTTCTCCCCTGGATGAAATCTATCCTCTTTTGTACTGTTTTCACTTTGGGAAGCATTTCTCAGCATTTTAAAAGGAAGCTTATGCTGGTGTTCAGATCTCTTGACAAGCATTATTCGTCTCATTTTATCTTCAGGCATCAAGGGCACCATAGGTTCTAGTTCCGAAATGTCACGATGTGGAGAGTCTCAGTTCTTGAGTGTTACGTGGTGCGGAATTTATCCATTGAATCAGCCTCTCTTCACAGTATTTATTGAGCAACAAATATGGATCAGGCAAAAGAAGCTAAAGATCCGAAAAAGACAGTCTCTGCCTTAAGAATGCCTCAGTCTGGCGGGGAGCCCAGGAGGGGCCGGTGTGGTGGCAGCAGGTGACAAAGTTGCCAAGAGCCTGGGCTCGGCAGCCCTCTGGCTGGGCTGGAATTCCGGCTCTGTCATTACTTGGTCTCCCTGTGGTTCAGCACAACCACCTGTGAAACGAGTACACGTCACATAGGGACATGCATGGACAACATGTGTTGGTTGTAGTTATTAAGTGTAGCGTGCTTGGGAGCTGCTTCCACAAAATATACCTGTGGCTTATCCGAATCAATTCAGACACCAGTTCCTTCCAAACTGAGCTCTGGGTTACGTTTCCTCTCTAGGATTTCCTTCCATTCCTGATCGTGACTCTAGGAAGAGTTGTTATTTCACACTGCTTTCCCTGACAAGAGTCTTAGGCCTTCAGCAGATGCATCTTACAGTCGTCCCAGTCACTAATTTGAAAATCTTATATAATTGTCTTTGATCATCTCCCTCCCCTGTTCAAAAATCTCCTTCAGTGTCTATCATCATCTTGAGTATAAAATACACTCTTAGTCTGACATGGAAAACGGGGTCTCCTGGAGATCAAGTAGCTCTGGGTCTCTCTTGGGGGACCCCTTTTTTCCCTTAATGTGGTGACCCAAGGATGAAAAAGCAGATTGAACGGAGGAGGGTCTTGGAATGCAGGAATGGAAAAACCAGATTCTTATCATCCTTCCTCCTCTATATTGTAACTATTGATGGAACAGTGTAACCTGTCTCCCCTTCTGCCCCATAGGGAAAACATATTTGCCCTACTCTTCCCCTACCCAATATATGTGCCTCATCCAATCAGCAAGACCCCCATCCCACTCTTTGTACCCTGGGTATAAAAGTGGACTAAGGGCCCCCATTCAATGGTGGTTCTCCCTTGAGCTGGCCCGCTGTTCTAACAGCGTCTCCCACTCTAATAAACTATTTCCCTCTCATTCTGTCTCATGTCTAGAAATTCTTTTCCAAGCCACGCCCAGACATTTTTGGTGGCCTGTAGGGGAACCTTGGAGTCTCTTCCCCATCTCCTCACTTCTTCCTCATGTGGGGGAACCTTGGAGTCTCTTCTCCACCTCCCCACTTCTCCTTCCTCAGAGGGACCCTCTGTGAACAGACAAGTGCTGTGAAAGCAACCGAGGAACTCTGGCTGGGGTCACCCTCTGGCGTGCTCCAAAGGCCCACTGCTCACCACGCCCAGCAGCTGCCGGTGAGGGTGCCGGAATGAGGGTCTCTCCTTTGTCTTTTCCCAACTGAGGACTGGGCTAAGCAAGTCCTCATTGTGTGGGCACGGGTCAGGTGCTTAAAAGCCATTAGGGTGCCTGCCACATGTAGGGAGAAGACAATGGCACCCCAGTACTCTTGCCTGGAAAATCCCATGGACAGGGGAGCCTGATAGGCTACAGTCTACAGGGTGGCTAAGAGTCAGACACGACTGAGCGACTTCACTTTCACTGTTCATTTTCATGCACTGGAGAAGGAAATGGCAAATCACTCCAGTACTCTTGCCTGGAGAATCCCAGGGACAGAGGAGCCTAGTGGGCTGCTGTCTATGGGGTCGCACAGATTTCAGACATGACTGAAGCGACTTAGCAGCAGCAGCAGCAGCAGCAGCAGCCACATGAAGACTCCCACGTGAGGATAAGAGGGACACGGAACGGATCAGGCCCCAAGGGCATCCGCCCCCAGCAAGATAACTTCCGTGCACCGTGTCAGGCACATAGAGGTTGAAGCAAAACAGAGACCTTCATCCCCTGGCCACCGCCTCCCCACAGGAGTGCAAGGCGGATTCCTCAGCCTCCTTTACAGGAGCCTAGCTGTTGCCTCTGAGCCCTCCCAAGAGCGCCCTCCACGTTTCAGGGAATCTCCCAATGGTGAGTCACTCCATTGCTCCCAGGAATCTGTCTTTCTCGGCCTGGGTCACATGGTGCCCTGGCCGCACGGTTCTCAGGGGTCACCTCTCACTGTTGGACGGGACTGTTGGGAGGGTCGGCTATTTTTGTGCCATTGGTCGCGTGGAGAGATGACTGGGACAAAAGGGACGCCTTTCTGTCAGCCGGTGACCTCGGTGCCCCCATTCTATGGCGGCAGGCTAAGACTGGGTTCTGGTATCTCCTAGTACGTACGTTCTGTACATCTCTCAGACTCACCCTTTGGCTATATTCTCAGAAACTGGAAAACTTTGACCCTGCAAAAGGCCTGGCCCCAGTACAAACTAGGGGATCTGCAAAAAATGGCCTCTGAATGGCATGCTAGCTTTTGCCAAAAGCAGGAAAAGGACTCAGAGTTTCCTTACGATCAGTCCTTCACGGCCCTCAGTCAGAATCCGGATTTGAGGGACTCACGCCTCATGTCTTTCAGTTGCCTCCCTATCTCCTGTGCCCCTCTGTCTCTCTCCATCAGATTTCCTAGACCAGCCCTACTGGACCTTTCATATCCACATGTTTTCTAGGAAAGGATTCTGAGGTTCCCTTTGGTCCAGGTCTTTGTCCTGTATTCAAAAGCCTGAAGGATCAAAAACTCTCCTAACATCCTAAAGAATCCCCTTCTAACTACATTTATCTCTCAGGTGGGGAGGGAACCAAGTTTTCCCACTCCTGAACATCCTAAAGAATTCTCTTCTAACTACTCCTGTTTCTCAGGGAGGGGAAGGACCCAGCTTCCCTCACTCCTGAAGATCCCCTTAACCCTTCAGATTCTTCTGATGGGACAAAGACCTCACTTCTCACCAAAGGGACAATCCAAGATTTTTATCTGATATCAGAGCTAATTTGAGCACTATTTGGTCTATAATTTAGGTAACTACAGAAAGGAAAGATGACTTTTTGACACAGGATGGCCATTATATTCTTTAGACTCCGAAGAAAACTGGTTAAAATGAAATTCTTTTCTTGGAAACTGCAAAACCTATTCTTTTTTGCATATGCATTAAAAACAGCTAGCTTGGTAAAAAGCCAGCCTAGGGAAAAGCTTGAAGTTAACTCTTTGTGCGTCCCTGAAATACACAGCTCACTTTGCCTGAGACCTCAGCCTTGGGCAAATTAGAACTTCAAAAAAAAAGGCAAGGGGAGGTGGGGGGTGGTGTCAAAGAGATATTTTAAATATCAAGTGGAAAACTGTGAGATCTGCATCTGTCTGTCTGGATTTATGTATGTCTTCATGTGTGTCTTTTTTTAAAAAATAATATTGCTGAAGTTGTAAATAGTTCTAATTTAATTGTCCTAAAGAAAAATAAATGCTTACAAATCAGACAATTCTAAATATAAGAGAAATTAACCTAAAGAACATCAGATTCATGTGAACTGGAAAATATTAAATATCTAGTATTAATGTTTGTTTTGCTAATCTAATATAGCTATGTCTAAGAGTTATTAACATTAAGCTTAATATTTTCATTGTGTCTAGGTTTATTATGTTAAATATTGTTATTTAACAATATTTCCTTCCACTCCTGATCGTGACTCTAGTAAGAGTTGTTATTTCACACTGCTTTCCCTGACAAGAGTCTTAGGCCCTCAGATGCATCTTTCAGTCGTACCAGTCACTAATTTGAAAATCTTATAAAACTGTCTTTGTTCATCCCTTCCCTTGTTCAAAATCTTTGCTTAGCAGTAACACTAACTTCCTCTTATAGAGAAACTAGAGATTTTGGACTATTAATGAATACTGTTTGATGCCATCCTGAGATGGTCTCTAGAATTTTTTTAAAGAAATTATCACTGATTTATGTTCAACAATCTATAGAATGCTAATATAAAGGTCAGTTCTTGGTTGCTTAAGGAAAGTAGGATGTTCTCAGTAAAGAAGGTATGAGGAATGGAATTACATTTTATGAAGGGAAAAGGAAGTAGGTATGGCTGTTTCAGGATGGAAGAACAAAGTAATGGGTCCAGAAAATGGTAAGATTGTATGGAAAGTGGACCCCAAGGCAAGACTTTTGCACATAAATACAAGTTTTCTTGAAATGTTGAACTGCCTTTGATAATGGATTTTAAGTTTCTTTACCCCTAAAGTGATCTGTTCTATGTTTACCTTTGAAATCTTCTTTGTTACTTTGGCTAGGTGGATATATAGTTTCACAGTGATCTATATGATTCTATCTGATTGTTATAAACTCTTTTGCTATTTATTGACAAAACTTCCTAAATAACTTGACTTCTGGGTGACTTTGGGATGCTTCAGAGGGCCCCTGAGACATCCCAAAGAGCTATTAAACTACCTGGGTTCACTGGACAGGTTAAATTAAATGGAAAGTACTGTTGAAGGGATGATAAATCTTCTCAGATTATACTGTATGGTTGATGTTACTAAATACAGATATTCTGAAACTATGTGGAATTCATACAGATCTTATATGCCCTGATAAAATGCAGTCATTATAATTCTAGTTATCATATTAAAGTGTTACATATTACAGCAATGATCAGGCTACTTGGGCAATTGCAATTTAATCAGATTTTAAACTTGTCTTATATGGTTTCACTCTGATGGCTTTGCAAGAATACTGCTACTTCAAGATTTATGGAAAAGACTTTTCTGAGATTAACCAATAAACAAATTTTGCTTGTTTCTTACCTGATAAACTAGTACCAGACTGTAATTTAGTCTACTCTCTCTGGAGACCCCATGGACTGTACAGTCAATGGACTTCTCCAGGCCAGAATACTAGAGTGGGTAGCTTTTCCCTTCTCCAGGGGATCTTCCCAACCCAAGGATCGAACCCAGCTCTCCCGCATTGCAGGCAGATTTTTTACCAGCTGAGCCACAAGGGAAGCCCAGGAATATTGGAGTGGGTAGCCTATCCCTTCTCCAGGGGATCTTCCTGACACAGTTGAGGAAGATCTTCCTTCCTACCAGCTGAGCTATGAGGGAAGCCCTATATGGTTTCGCTCTGATCCCTTTGCAAGAATACTGATACTTCAAGATTTATGGAAAAGACTTTTCTGAGATTAACCAATAAACAAATTTTGCCTGTTTATCTGGTAAACTGGTAACAGACTGTAATTTAGTCTACTCTCTATGTTAAGAGAACAAAGTTTTCTTAGAATGCAGCTCTCAATAGTAGATTATGAATTTCTTTGCCTTTAAGTGATTTATGTTTGTTTTTAAAATCTTTTGTTACTTTGGTAAAGAAGCATTATTTAAGATTATGGTACATGTAGACAAAGCTCATTCTGCTTCTACAAAAAATAAGCCCTCACGGTTAAACTTTTGCTATCCTGATGTCCTTAAAATATGGCAACAGTCTATTCCTAAATGGAGGAATTAAAAATGGGTGAACGATAGCTGTAAATCAAAGAGTCAGGGCTATGGGAAATCCAAGACAGCCACTTGGCCTTTCTCGGCTCCCTGACAAACCTCATTTTTATTTGATGGGTTAAAGCCTTCCCTGGCTACAGGGTTAATGCCCTCATAATGAAAAAAATCATGTTTCACTGAATATTAAGTTTTGTTCATTGTTAAACTAAGTTTCTAGTTTTGTTAATTAAGGTCTTGTGTTTATTAAGACTCATTTCTGAGACAGTTACCAATCTTCAGATAAAGATCAGATGCTCCATGATGTATACCCAGGAGATTAACACCAGGCTATAGGCATTTAACAAGTGAAGTCAGATGACCTGGGTATACTGGGCTCTGCCTAATGAAGGTTCTTGACTTAAAATCTTGCTTGTGACCTTACTAATAACTGCTCACTATACTATTTTCTATGTCACTTGTTTCAGAAGATTGTTTCTTGCATGACCAAATGTTTGCCTGAGCCCATGATAAAATGTTGATATGCAGTTCCATATGAGATCAATGATTGTAATAATATAAATCTAGATCTAGGAAGAAGCAACAAGAGGGAATATTTTCCTGGACCAAGAGGCTAGTAAAACAGGTATAGCCCAGAGACTTTTGCTACTTGCAATGCCTGGTCCAATAACATCACACAGAGTGGCTTGTCAGTGGAATCTCCATTAAACCTGGGAATGAGCCTTCCCAGCCCTGCAGGACACAGTGGTCAGGAAATACCCCCAAAGCATGGTCAAATATGGGGCTAGGAAGGGACAGGAAGTGGACACTTGCCAGCTGCCTCTGCGAAGATTACATCATGACCACTACAAGCTGCTGACCTTCAACACCCTCTGAAAGGAGCTCAGGGTGGAGATCAGAAATAAGGCACCCTGTGCTCTGGGAATGGAGGAGGAAATGGCAACACCCACCCCAGTGTTCTTGCCTGGAGAATCCCAGGGATGGGGGAGCCTGGTCGGCTGCCGTCTCTGGGGTTGCAGAGCGTCAGACACGACTGAAGCGACCTAGCAGCAGCAGCTCTGGGAAAAACCCAGAAGAACTGGCCTTCAGATAGTCAGATGTTTTCAAGTAAAGATTTTATGAGCCCAAATGCTTGCATCTTCTCGAACCTAGAGAAACACTAATGTCACAAACCAAGGTCTGGGCCTGGTTCTCCTGGCTAGCCCTGAGCAGCTTTTCTATTTCTATTCATCTTTGGGCCAAATATCTTTAACTTTCTTGTTAAGTTTGTTTCTTCTAGAATACAACAAATCTCCAAGTGATGGTTTGACAATATTTCCTGGCCAACACCCAGACAATGCTGAAACAAGCCTCCTTATCATTCCATGGACTCTCATCTCCCTCCGTAAGTGCATCCTGACGGAGAACAGGCGAAGGGAACCCAGAGCCCCGGGCACCCCAGTGCAGCCTGAAGAAGCGAGAGTGGGCATCGCCCCTTTCCCTTTGAGCCTGGGCTCCCGAGCGCCTGAGAAGGGAAATGAGGAGACAGTTAGATATGAGCAGGGTATCAAAAGGGGCATGTGGTGACCCAAGGACGAAAGAGCAGATTAAACCAAGGAGGTTTTGGAACAGGAGGAGCACCTCTTGTTCCTGCATTTTGGAATGCAGGAATGGAAAAACCAGACCCTTCTCGTCCTTCCCTCCCCCACGTTGTAACTATTAACGGAACAGTGTAACCTGTCTCCCCTCCTACCCCATAGGGAGGAGGTATTTGCCCTGCTCTTCTGCCCATTCAGTATACCTGCCTCATCCAATAAGAAAATGACCCACAAGACCTCTATCCCACTCCTTGTACCCTGGGTATAAAAGTGGACGAAGGACCCCCAATTCAGTGTGGGTTCTCCCTTGAGCTGGCCCGCTGTTCTAACAGTGTCTCTCACTCTAATAAACTTTATTTCCCTCTCATTCAGTCTCATGTCTGGAAATTCTTTTACCAACCTGCACCTGGACCACGACACCTAATACTTATTTTTATTGTCTGCTCCGGGTCTCAGTTGTGGCATGTGAAATCTTTTATTTGGGCACATGGGATCCAGCTCTCCAACCAGAGATAAAACCTGGGTCCCCTGCACTGGGAGCACGGAGTCCTAACCACTGGACCATTAGGGAAGTCCCCCCTTTGGGGTTGTGAAATGCCTTATTAATGTGTGAAAATGGAGAATTGCTAAAACAAAACTCTCAAAATTTTGGTACATTTACATGTCTGCAACATATAATAAACATACAAATACATATTCATATATATTTATGAGAACAAATACATAAATATAATTGTGTAATTCACAAGATAATTGGAGAGATTCTACAGTTCTTAATTCATAGTTGATATGATTTGTATTTGGTACACAGATTAATAGCCATATGGTGACTAGGGCATCTTCCTCTTTCCTTATGATCAGTAAACTTCTCTGCTATTAGTTAGGAATGATTTTGTCTGGAACTAATGACTTGCACAATATCAGTTTATTACGTCTCATGATTCTGCCATCTGTACTGAACTCACTGAGCCTATTCCCTCTGCATTTTCTGGGGCTGGAACGTTCAAGATAGCTTCATTACTCACACGTCTGGTGCTTCGGCTGGGCTGCTGGGATAGCTGGCGCCTGGCTGGGGGCCTCTTTCTGCATGTGGTCTCACGTGGCTAGCTTGGGCTTCCTCAGAGCATGACAGTCTCCGGGTATGTAGACTTCTTAACCTCGTAACTCATTTCTGAGAGAGGAAGTCTCTCTTTGAGACTAGTTCTTGAACTGGTGTTGTGTCACTTCCATCATATTCTGTTGGTGAAAGCAAGATACAAAGCCAGCCCTTCAAAGGAGAGGGAAAAGAGAATATAGACCCCATCTTACCTCTGGATGCAGGGAGCAACGTGTGAGTGCAGTGAGGGGAGGGAGGGACCACAGCCAATTTTGAGGGCGTGGCGTGGCTGCCTCAGTCATGTAACATCCATATGGAGGCAGCTGCCGTACTGACTCGCTGGTTCTACTGTGATACCTTTGGCATCCTTCTCATTGTTGAAAGGTCATGGCATCACCTCTGGTCCAGTCTCTCCTCATCAGGTCCAGAGGTAGGAAACTGAAGTGGTGAGGGGCATTTGGCTTTCCTTGGGCACTTCTTTGTAGTCACATAAAGGAAAAAAATCTTTCTCACAAGCTCCAATCAGGTTTCTTCTTACATGTCTTTGTGCGAAATTGGATCATATATCTACCATTAAAAAGGATGAGTCTGTTCCCTAAGTTGTAGTTAAAGTCACATCCTAATCAAAACTGGATTTCTGAGAGCAGTGTGGAAAGGGGAGAATAGATTTTATACAAGCAACAGTGTTGGCCACGTTCTATAACTGCTTATATACAGCTTATATACTACAACCAACACTGTAGAACAGTTACATAATTGTATATAACTTCAGATAACACTGTAATATTCACATTAGATATTTACCATCTACCATCCACAAAACAAGCCCCAGACCCATGTTTGACTTTAAGAACTCTTTGCCTCTAGTGAGAAGAGCCATACAGATCCAAGGCAAAAAGCATAAATTGCGGGAGGTATGCAGAATTGGGGCCAAAACATTCCATCTGAAATCCCCTCATATTTATAATCTAGGCATTCTGAAATCTTTGCCTGTCCTTATGCACTCCAAGGTCACACATCATGTCTTCATGCTGCCATTCCGTGTACCTGTGACGTCTTTCCTTATGCCTTTACCTGACCATCCTTCAAGATTCAGCTCAAAAGGCATTTCTTCCCCTGGGCCTGCTGTTACTCTTAATTTAGATTGAGTTGCCTGTCTGCTCCCATGGGGCTGGGAGCTCATCACCACTGTGCTGATCATATTATCAGCTTTATTAATATCATGTGTTTACTTATATATGTTTCACATTAGATCATAAAGACAGCCTAATGCCCTTCAACTAAAGCTAGGATTACATTTTCTGAGCCCTCATATCTTCAGTGCTTAAAGAGTATTTGGGTCCCAGTAGAGATTCAAATGCTGGTCGAGTAAATGGATGGACAGTAGGCTGAAGTTCTATCCTGAAGGTAAGAGGGAGCTGCTGGATAATTTCAAATGTGATTGTTGTAATTTCGGTGGGGGAACAGTTTGGTGGCAGTGAAGAAACAGCTCAAAAGGCATTTCTTCCCCTGGGCCTGCTGTTACTCTTAATTTAGATTGAGTTGCCTGTCTGCTCCCATGGGGCTGGGAGCTCATCACCACTGTGCTGATCATATTATCAGCTTTATTAATATCATGTGTTTACTTATATATGTTTCACATTAGATCATAAAGACAGCCTAATGCCCTTCAACTAAAGCTAGGATTACATTTTCTGAGCCCTCATATCTTCAGTGCTTAAAGAGTATTTGGGTCCCAGTAGAGATTCAAATGCTGGTCGAGTAAATGGATGGACAGTAGGCTGAAGTTCTATCCTGAAGGTAAGAGGGAGCTGCTGGATAATTTCAAATGTGATTGTTGTAATTTCAGTGGGGGAACAGTTTGGTGGCAGTGAAGAAGGTAGTAGAATGGGTGAGACTAAAGAGGTGAAAGGATTAGGAAACTGACATAAGACTATGAAGTAACGAGAGGGAGAACGAAAATAACGCCAGTGTTGAGGGTGAGAGCAGAACAGACCCAATATTTAGAAAATAAAAAGATCCTGATTCCCAGTTGGTTCTGGGGGGTAAAACCGAGGCAAACTCTTAGCTGACTTTTATGTTTCTCGCTTGGGTTACCCATGAAAGATAGAGCCTTTTCTTCATATTGGAAATGTACCACAGGAAAGATACTCTGGAGTCCAGTTTTAGAATAATGAGCATGTGGTACCAGAGGAACACCCATGACTGAAGTAGGCAGTGGGAATAATTGTAGCTTAAGTGAGAAACCAGAGCCTGATAATTAGATTTGGAAATCACAGATTAGTAAAGTCATAGAAATAGCTGTGTTCCACAGAAGGAACGTGAGAAGGGGCAGAGAACAAACATAGTAAGAACCAGCAGTGACCAATGATGACTGGATGGAAACAAACCTGCGAAGATATTGAGAAGGAGCAGCTGGAGAAGCAGGCAGAAAGTGGGATGGACTAGCTCGTTAGGGCTGCCATAGCAAGGTACCGCAGACTCCATGGCTTACCCAGCGGAAATCTATTTCTCACAGTTCGAGAGGCTGGAAGTCCAGAGTCAGGGTGTTGGCAGGTTTGGTTTCTGCTGAGGCCTGTTGTCTTGGCTCCCAGGCAGCCTCCTTCTCGCTCTAAGTGCACATGGCTTTTTGTCTGTGTATTCATAGCAACATCCTCTCCTTCTGAGGACATCAGTCACAGGGGGTCAGGATCCTGCCTTCAAAGACAGTCATGTTGTAGGGTAGGGCTTCAACCTGTGAATGCTGGGGATACCATTCGTTCAGAACCAAGGGGATACAGAAGCAGCACGGCAGTCAAAGGAAGGAGGTGATGTGCAAGTATCTACAGCGTTAGACGAGATTCCGACTGAATTGTGCCTACCGGGTGTATTGCTTGCTACCAATGTATTGGTTGCGACTGAGGTGTGAGCCAAACAAAAGGAGTTTCCACCGGACGGGGGAGGAGGCTGCAGTGGCTGATGAATGAGTAAGAGACAAGGAAGCAACAGCAAAGCGTGGCGCTGATCGTTCCAGAGTCTTCTCACGATACAGGGTACAGGGAGGTCAACCACCTGATCAGCCTGCCCCAGAGTGGAGACTCCAGAGCTGGACGGGCCTCCTTCTCAGCCAGGCTCTGGTCCTTACTACTGTGCTGCTGCTGCTGCTAAGTCGCTTCAGTCGTGTCCGACTCTGTGCGACCCCATAGACGGCAGCCCACCAGGCTCCCCCGTCCCTGGGACTCTCCAGGCAAGAACACTGGAGTGGGTTGCCATTGCTTTCTCCAATGCATGAAAGTGAAAAGTGAAAGGGAAGTCACTCAGTTGTGCCCAACTCTTAGCGAGCCCATGGACTGCAGCCCACCAGGCTCTTCTGTCCATGGGAGTTTCCAGGCAAGAGTACTGGAGTGGGGTGCCATCTCCTCCGTACTACTCGGCAACCTTGGCCAAATACAGCCTTTCTCACCCTCAGTTGCTTATGTGTGCTTACCTGCAAGTTGAAAAGCAGAGTAATACTGTGAGGATGTGCTCCAGAAGTTAAGGGATTATCTGTGGGTGACAGGGTTAAGGATCCTTTTTATTTTCTGCCTTTGACTTATCTGTATTTCAGAATTTTTCTACCTAAAATTAACATATATTACTTTTGTGATTTTAAAAGGTTTTGTTGTCTCCAAAAGAAGCTGTTTATGCTTTATGGAAGCGTGGCAGAATTGCAGTTTCTGTGAATATCTGGAGAACTGTAAACAAGGAAATGAAAATGGAGTCGAGAAAGAGGCTCATTTTTCTCCTTAGTGAGGACAGACGTGCACTGAATACTGTAGGCACAGAGTTGGGCTCATAGCTGAGAAAAATCTGTGTTTGCAAAGATATTGTAACTGGTGGGTTAGAATTCCTCTAAATAAACGAATATGCTCCATGTCAAAATGGGACAAAACATTTTAAAAGTAGGTTGTGGTTGTTTAGTCGCTCAGTCGTGTCCGACTCTTTTGAGACCCCATGGACTGTAGCCTGCCAGGCTCCTTTGTCCATGGGATTTCCCCAGGTAGAATACTGGAGTGGGTTGCCATTTCCTCTTCCAGGGGATCTTCCCAACCCAGGGATCGAACCAAGTCTCCTGCACTGGGAGACAGACACAGTTTTTACCACTGAGCCACCAGGAAAGCCTGATAAGTTAAATACACTAAATGTTCCTAGGGTTCTCCCTGGGGGGAGGAGAGATGGCGTTAGGCTGGAGGAATCACGGTGTTTCCTGGAGGAGGTAGCATCCTGGGTGAACTGAGAGGCTGGGTGTCCCTCACGCATTCACTGCTGTCTCAGTGCTATGGGTCAGTTTCACAGTGGAAGGAAAATTGGTCCAGAGGCAAGAGCTGAGGATGCAGAATGGCCAAGGTACATGGAGAAGAATTTCCCTGACCACTGCTTTAGTTCCAGTAACCTCAACAGCTGCATGTCAGAAAATTCAGGGGAGCGGAAAGTTCTTGCCTCATCACAGCTGGGAGATGCAAGACTTGCTGTAACCACATTTTGATCCAGTCCAGTTGTTTTCCGTGTGTATGTTCAGAGTTTGTGAAGCTGGAAAAATGAAGATAGGCAAGCTGTGTAACTTTTGTTCAAGTTGGTTTTTACTGTTTTTCAGTTTGATCAGAACATAAAAATTTCCCCCTTGTTTTCCTTTTTTAACATAGTTACTCCAGCGTTCTACTTATTTGTTTGTTTACTTGGCTGTGCTGGTCTTAGTTGCTGCATGTGCGATCTAGCTTCCTGACCAGAGGTTGAACCTGGGCCCCCTGTATTGAGAGCTCGGAGTCTTAGCCACTAGACAACCAGAGAAAACTCCCCCGCCTTGTTTTTCAAGCCAGGAGTCATACTTTTGTTTCCCTCTGTAAAAGGCCTAGTTTTTGCAACTGGATCTTAACTGCTTGTATGAATGCACGGTAGATGACATTAAGTTAAATATGCACCTATGTGTGAGGACCAGGGCTTAAGGGTATCAGACTGTTCTTACAGTGAGAATCCCCAAAGGAAGGTCATATTGACAGATTTGTAAGACTGTCAAATTGCAGTATACGTAGTTTACATGACTCTGATTTCACCTCAGTGGTTTCTGAAAGATGAGTCTGCACTTGGCAATGCTGAATTCAGACCCTCAATTTCACAGGGGATTGAGGACGATATCAGAAATGTTAAAGGCAAACAAAATTAAAATCAGTATTAATCATGTACAATGACAGAGATCACCAGTTAAATATTCCATCTTGGAATCAAACTTGGCCTCTAAGAATGTAGACTATCTGTTCATTGCATGCAATAAATATAGAAAAGAAGGCCTTTGGAATTGATTGGGCATTTATTTGCCTCACTGTGTTTCTGGGAGTAAGGAAGTGAGTGTATGTGTACTGGCCAGAGGAACTTGGGTGAGTTTAGAAAAAAGAAAAAAACAAAACCACATACTTCTCCATTTGTAAGAAAAGGAAATAGCATGACATCATCCTCAGCTAAAGTCTAGCTTGTTTATATCTCAGTTTGTTAGGTAATAGAATGCCTTGTCCCAAGTGATTAAATAGAATGATTAAGTACAGTTTTCTTCTGAATCTTGATTACATCATTCATTTATTCACATAACAAATATCTCTTAAACACCTATTCTGTGCTAGGTCCTGAGTACACAATAGTGAGTGGAGGGAAAGATATATAATTCCTGTCCTCGAGAAATTTGGACATGAATTGGGAGAATGGAAAGGAAAAAAAGGACACAAATTATTATAAAACTGCAGGTGTGGTAAGTGCTAAAAAGGAAAGGCCTATGGTGCCAAGTGAATCTATAATAAAAGGGAGGGCGGGGAAAGCTTGCCCATCAAGGAAGTCAGGATTCACCCAGGAAGACCAGGAGCAGGCTGGGTGGAAGGGAGGATTCAGGAAACAGAAGAAGGGGAGTACACATCCCTCTAATGGAGAGGGGAGGAACACACCCTGGGCAGTTCTAGGAATTTAGAGATGCTCTCGGTGGAAGAGGAGAAACCGGGGAAGGTCACAAGAGAGGAAGGGGCTCCAGGATACCTTAAAGGAGCTTGTTCCTATCCTCCAGCTCAACAGCTGCAGGAGGTCTTCAAATGACTTTAATAGAAGGGTTGGCACAATCAGATTTGCCTTTTGGAAAACTGACTTCCACTCTAATTTGAGAAATGGAGTGAAAAGGCCCAGAATGGCCCTGACTGGGGATGCATGGATGGGTAACTCCTATTCAAGGGAAAGTGGTGGCCTGGGCAGTGACTGCGGAGGAAACAGGAGAAACGGATTTTGAACTCAACTTTCCTCCATTACTCAAGTGGCTTTGGCAAGGCGGTGGGTGGGAAGGAAGATGCCCAGCCCTGCTGATTTCCTCCACTTCCTGCATCCTAAATTCTAGAGCTGGGAAGTAGTCCTTTCCTAAAAGACGCATGCAGAGGCAGCTTCCATGCGGGGTAGAGCAGTGGTGACAAGACTTAAGTTTATTCCAGGATTATGCAAAAGAACTCTTGAGATTGACAGGGAAGATGGCAGGGTTGGGTTTCCAGGGAGAGCTAGTTGCGTTTATTCCCAGTAAGGCTGGCCACCTGCCTCTGCAAACAAACTTTCTCTCAGATGAAAGAGTTTTATTGTGCAACCTGCTGGAAGATCTCCTGACCACAGGGCTGTACTGAGTCTAAATCTTTCAGGGCTAGAAGTAGGGTGAGCATGTCTAACCAGGACACATGGGAAAGAGAAGGGGGGCCTGCTAATAATTCAACTTAGAAGCCAGTATACACCAAGATTGTTTGGGGGCAAACCTGGCCACCTTACCAAGATGGGGGAGTTGGAAGTTCATCCTGTTCTGCTCTCACCCAAGTCCCCTTTTGCAGGGAGGGGCTCAGGGTCCTGTCCTATCACAGACAGCGCTGGAAGCAAGCCCTGGCCCTTGGCTGAGCCCAGGCCACTTCTACTCTCACACCTTCTGCTCTACCCAATACATTCTGAAGATAACATTCCCGTTACAGTTATCACTCTGTGATGGGTTGCATTAGTAACTGCTCACTGAATCACTCCCAGAAAGAGTCCACTCCAACTGGGAGGCATCACCCAAGAGCTCATGAAATGCTGCCTCTTAAGACATGGTGAAGCAGAAGTCGCCTTTTAACACGATTTTCAGGGGTCCGTGGTACACTGAAGTTTTCCACCTGCAGTAAGATAAACATTTTACAATGTGACGATGTAGGCAAACACAATTAGTCGAAGCAAAAGTCTAATGAGGAAATACTACTGTATTGGGGGAAAAAACGACTTGTGCTAACAACTCGGATTTCAGCATCTACTCCTGGGTAGCCACTTGAAGTTTGAAAACCCCGCTCGGAGGCACTTAGGAGCGGCCCGAAGACGGCTGTAGGGAATGGGAGGGTGCTTGTTGGGGGTGCTCTGGAGAGTGCGCGTACACCCTGCGTTCAGTGACTTTCTGGAACTTGTACACTTAGTGCTCAGCAGTCCTCGGAGCGGGGAACGTGGAGGGCAGCGAGGGGCCGCTGAAAGTTTGCCAAAGCCCGGGAGGGGCCGGTCCCGGGGCCGTGATTGGCAGCTGCGAGAGAGGGCGAGGGCCGGGAGCCGAGCAGGCGAGCAGGCTCCGGGCGGCGAGAGGTCCTGCCCAGCTGTTGGCGAGGAGTTTCCTGTTTCCCCCGCGGCGCCCGGGCGAAGTCGTGAGTCACTCGCACGCCGGGCCCGACGACACTCCGCGCGCGCACCCGCCGGCCGGGCCGGCCTCCAGCTCCGCTCCTCTCAGCCGCCGGGGCCCCCCGCGCCTCGCCCGCCGCCACCCTCCCCGCGGCCCGCGGCGCCACATCTGGCCGCACCGCTGCTGGGCGCCCGGCGCGGGTCCGGCGGGCGCGGAGGCGCGGCGTACGCGCTCGGGCCGGTCTATGAGGAGCGGCGGGGGCTGCCATGGGCCGGGGGCTGCTCGGGGGCCTGTGGCCGCTGCACGTCGTCCTGTGGACGCGCATCGCCAGCACGATCCCGCCGCACGTTCCCAAGTCGGGTGAGTGGCTCCCCGCCTGGACTTGGCGCCGGGGTCCCCGGGTCCCCGCCGGGCTGCGCTTGACAGTCGGCCTGGGAGGCGGGCCGAGGCCGGGACGTGGCCTGGGTCCCCGTGCCCCGGTGCCTTGTGCTGGGACGGGTGGGCTTTTCTTTCCAAAGGCCAGTAAAGTGGCTTCGGCGGGGGGCGCGCAGGGCGCCCGGTCCCCTTTGTGCGGGCAGGAAGGGCGCTGCGTCCCGGGCCGCCCCCACCCCCGGAAAGGGAAGTTTGAGAAGTTGGTGATCGGCGGAGGCAGGACGAGGCGGGCCTCGGAGTGAGCGGCGGGCACACCTGGTCCAGGCCTGGGGTGGCCCAGCGCCCCGAAAGGCAGGGTCCCCCATTCTCTGCTCCTTCCCAGGGTCACATGCCCCCGGACCGGCCTCTTGGCCCGGAGTAACTTTAGCAAAGTTTCGAGGAAGAGAGCGATTGCCAAAGGAAAGTTGTCTAGTTCCACTTGGGGTAGGGTAGGCAGGATGAGGCCAGACGGGGGGCTTGTCAGGTGGAAGGCGGAGTGTTTACTGAGTGCCTGCTAGGTGCTGGGTGCCCGAGATGTTGCCAGGAGCAGAACAGCCCCGCCTTCCGGGCTTGAAGGCTCTCTGCAGTGGTTTGGTGGAAACGGAGGGGTTAAAATCTTAAATCCCCCTGCCCACCTGATCTTGATGTCTAGAGGGTTTTGAAGGGAGGAAAATGCAGAAATTGCGCTCTTAAGGATTTGTTATGGAAAGAATCCAACCCCTGAGACCTCTACAGTTAGAAATTTTGCAACTCTTAGCTACAGAACTGAGTATATGCATCTCGGATCTGGTAACAGACCCAGAGTCTTTGGACCTTCGTGGGCCTCAGTTCCTCATCTGCGAAAGGACATGGTTAGGTCTGGATCGTTCTAGTTCCCTTCATCTTTATCATCTTATGTCTCTCTCCTTGCTTTTGATGACTTGGAAATGCCCCCCGTGGATTAGGGATGAAATGTAGAGGATGGGACAGCCCCCTTCCCTCTTGAGGACACATTCTGTTTACCAAGCGCCAGAGGCAGACCACTTTGGGATTTGTCTGGAAGAAATGTGGAGGAGTTTCTACACAGGACATTCCATAGTACTTGAAGTGGATTGACAACTTTTAAGAAGTATATTTTTATGTTGAAGGTGGCATGGAGATGGGAGTTTTTAATAGAATGAGGAAGAAGCAATATTGTAAACAAAAAGATCCTAACACAAATTTGAGTTCTACGGTTTACTAACAGCCCACTGTTTTATTCTTGGATGCTTTCTTACACTGCAGTACCAGAATGTTTGACTCTCTGATTATACCCCAGACTCTTAAAAAAACAAGTTATATTTTGCTAATATTTTAATGGTACCCTCAGTTTACATTAGATATCATTAAAACTTTTGTTTCAGTTTATGAAAGAAGGAAATTAGTGGGCCCTGATTCTGCTCAGGTTTGTTTACAAGGATCAGATTTATGATTTGCAAATTCCAGACTCAGTAGTTCATGAGTCAGTCTTAGTTCATCTATATACACACTTTTAAACAATTAGCTTAAAAGCCAACTTGCTTTTTATTTGGGCTTTTAAACAGCATTACAAAACCCACAGATTTCATATTTTTATGGAATTAAAGCCACAAAATGGTTTAACCTTTGTAAGTGGTATTCATTTGAAGTTACATTTTTGAAGATAGTTAAAGGTCAAAGGTAGCTGTAATCAAGATAGGAAACCTAACTCCACTTGTATTTAATTTTCCATGGAAGGCAGTGGTTTCAGGATTTTCCTAACATAATTAGTGACCTGCCATGACATTTTTCAAAATATCTTAATGCATAGTAAGGGAAGAAATAAGATTTTTTTATAGCCTTGTTTTGGGTTACTTAAAAACAATTCCATCTTATGTTTAGGATATTGACAGGTGAGCCAAGGATTTCAGTGCACGGACAAACTTCACTAAGCTATATACTTAAAGGTATCTGAGTTTTTGTTTTTGACTTAGTAGACTCACTTATCCGAAATGCCTCAAATTAAGTAATTGCTCTTTGGGAGAGAACTTTGAATGTCTGAAAACTCTTCAGATCTGAAAAATATAACTTTTACTTTTCAAATACCTAACAGGATATCCTTGTTGAGGACTCAGTGTTGATGAAAATGTCAGTACAGATAAATTTCTTTTCCCAAATCACTGCTGATTTTGTCAGAGTTCTGGAAACCACTAGGCCTAGAATTTGATCTATTTGCTTTTATTCCCAGAAAGCACATTTCTTACCTCTAGGCCACTTGCATTAATGACATCTTATTTTTAAGCAGTTGCGGTTTTTATAAGATACTCATCACGTTTTGGGTTCTTGGTCTTTTTTTTCAGGGTAGCACCCCACCTTGAAACACTGCTGTCTGTAGAACCAGCATGCCTGCTACATGGTCTCCATTTCCATTATCAACACAACTTAAAAAAAATTTTAAACCCTATTTTTCCAGTTAAGAATGACACCTCATTGGTGCTGTTGCAGAAAACGTTCATTACCCTTTCTTCCTTCTTAACAGTATTTATAATGTCATTTGGTGCCAGGCAGGTGGCTCAGATCTGGAAACAGCATCTTGAGTGAATAAGACAGGCCTGGTCTTTGCCTCTGTTGAGTCTAAGATATAGGAGTGTGTTGAGACCCAGAGAAGGATACATGTTTTAACCCTGGGTGCTGGGAAGCATTATGGACCCTACACCGCTTTGTCAGAAGCCCACTTTGTTGAGTGCTGAGTGTTTCCTTCCATTCCCTCCACTGTCCCTCTGAATGTAGGTTTTTCACTGATCCATGCTTTTCTAGGCCTGCCTTGTTCCAGGCCCTCAGTTGGGTCACCCCACTTTTGTTGAAGCTGCTCCCTGGAACTCCTGCTGCCTGGGATAATTTACAGTCATCTTTCAAGACTTACCTCAAGGGTCATCTTAAGCAAACCTGCTTTCAGAAAGTGCCCTGGGTGGAGTGAAATCTTCCCTCCAGGGGGCAGGCCTCGCTGGCAGGATTCTCTATGGGACTCTCTCAAAGGCAGTGGATTTGTCTTCCTTGTTTTCCTGTCTGCAGGTCTCCAGCAGCACCTGGCGCACTGCCTGGCCCCCAGAAGACGCTGCACCGAGCCTCCAGTTCATCCTCCAGGAGGCAGGGCAGCCCAGGCCAGCCTGTTCACACCCAGGCAGTCACTGCTTATTGGGTGTTTGGTCTGAATGGCCAAATCTTTACTTTTAGGGAGAATAGTTTGGCTCTGATCGCAATAGGCAATTTTGCTGTTTTATACTGTGTCATCGGTCCTTTTATTCTGATGATCTATTGGAAAAGCTGCTTTTAACTTCTGACAACATGGAGGAAAGCTGCGAGTTTTCATCCAGCCTCTTTAGCTATTCAGTTGAATTTGTGTAGGGCATTCAAAGCCACTGCAAAACTTTTTCAAACTTTCTCCCAAAGATAGTTTCCAGTGAATACTGGAAATACAAATCCATGACCCCCTCCTTTTTTTTTTTTTTAGAAAATTGTCGAAAGGAGACTTTCATTAAAAATGAGGTGCAGAAATCTCAATTTAGCTTTGAAGTTTCTTTTTTCATCAGGGTCCTCTGTTTGGGTTTTTAAGCAATGAAGCAGAGTCTGTCTAAGGGAAGTGTGGCCCTGGGGCAGCTGCTGTCTGCAGAAGAGCAGTGTCGCTATTATTTAGGTCTGATGCAAACCACCAAAACAGTTTAAAATAGGGTGTGGAGGAAATGTCCTTCCTGGCTGCAGCATGGCATTATTTAGCCAATTTCCACAGAAAAACATAACTCTCTCACCTGGTTGGCTCCTGCCCTTCGGGGCCTTGGGTACAGCGTTCCAGAATAACTCATGAGTTTCAGTAGAAGTGATTTAACAGGCAGGCATTAGCAGCAGGAATGCTCACCATGTGTCTCACACTCCTTCTTTCCCTTGTAATATTTTGCTCTCTGTGCACTTGTGGCTTCTGACCAAGGAGGGATAGTGATGATGGTCCTTCTTGCCTGGCATGTCATGGGGTTTGGGAAGCCAAGCAGGCACACTGGTTCATCTCAAGGACAAGTAAGGAGAAGGGAGAAGTAACATTTGAGAAGCTGCTCTGAGCCAGTGGCCTGACATTACTATCTGGTTTAATCCTCAGAAAAAAGTTTCATTATCTTTATTTTATAAATGAGGAAGGTGGCGTCTGTATAAGGCCACTTGAAGTTAGCCTCTGTATGTGTGTGTGTGTGTGTGTGCGTATGTGTGTTTTCTAACCTCGTCTTCCTTGTGTTCTGCTTGGCCCTTCTCAGTGTATCTGTGTGTACGTGTGTGAAGACTGGAAGTTATGGAGTGAGTCAAGAGATATCATAGGAAAGGGGAATTTACCATCTAACATCCATTCAGTAGATGGGGAAACAGTGGAAATAGTGGCTGACTTTATTTTGAGGGGCTCCAAAATCACTGAAGATTGTGATTGCAGCCATGAAATTAAAAGATGCTTACTCAATGGAAGGAAAGTTATGACCAACCTAGACAGCATATTCAAAAGCAGAGACATTACTTTGCCAACAAAGGTCTGTCTAGTCAAGGCTATGGTTTTCCCAGTGGTCATGTATGCATGTGAGAGTTGGACTGTGAAGAAAGCTGAGCACCGAAGAATTGATGCTTTTGAACTGTGGTGCTGGAGAAGACTCTTGAGAGTCCCTTGGACTGCAAGGAGATTCAACCAGTCCATCCTAAAGGAGATCAGTCCTAGGTGTTCATTGGAAGGACTGCTGTTGAAGCTGAAACTCCAATCCTTTGGCCACCTGATGTGAAGAGCTGACTCATTTGAAAAGACTCTGATGCTGGGAAGGATTGAGGGCAGGAGGAGAAGGGGACGACAGAGGATAAGATGGGTGGATGGCATCACCGACTCGATGGACATGGGTTTGGGTGGACTCCAGGTGTTGGTGATGGACAGGGAGGCCTGGGGTGTTGCGATTCTTGGGGTCACAAAGAGTTGCACACGACTGAGAGACTGAACTGAACTGAACTGATCCATTCAGTGCCCCAGAGATCATGATTTGCTTTGCTCCTGTGACCTGCCTCCTTCCTGATGTCACCGTACTACAGAAAATCAAGATAGGGAGAGTCTCTTTGCCCAGGAAAACTTGGCCGTTCCTAATAATAGCATCTCAGTGGTGGGACTCCCTGGGGTGACCCGTCCCTTGACCACCGACAGCAGTTGGACTTGGGCCGACTGTCTCTCAAGATGTGCTCTGCCAACCCTAGATTCCAGGCGTGTAGGACCAGCATCTGTGTACAGACCTCCAACAGCTGCTGGAGCAGGCAGGAATAGAAGGATTTATCCAGGATCACAAAGGGGATGACTTGATTTTTGGTGTCTCACTCATTGGAAAACTTGTAAATGGTTAATATTCTTTGCCTCCCAA
Organism: Madoqua kirkii; assembly: GCA_006408675.1. Taxonomy (NCBI): domain Eukaryota; kingdom Metazoa; phylum Chordata; class Mammalia; order Artiodactyla; family Bovidae; genus Madoqua; species Madoqua kirkii. Next base: position 54,099 of record SJYC01120651.1, read on the forward strand.
GAGGATCTCTCTTTTACTTGCCATAATCAGCATTTTCAGTCTTGGCACTCAACTGCCTCCTTGCCTGTGGTCAACTTAGGATTTCCTGCTTAGCCTCTTCAGGGTTCCTAGGTCTGTTCTCAGGGCTGAAGCTATAGATCATTAGAATGGATTTATCTTGGGACAAGTGTGTGGGATGGTGAGATTTTATCTGGGAAAGGTTGCCTGCCCTTTATCTTCTGCAGCTCCTTTTAAAATTTAGTTTTGCTCTTTTCCGATAAGATATTTGCCCCTCACCAAGTTTTTCTGCTTAGTTAAAATATAGGCCTAGTATACAGGCAACAGGAACCTCTGCCCTGGGATCTAAAGGGCACTGTTTTTATTCTTCTCTGGTCAGGCCCCTGTCCATGGGATGAGAAAACCCCTGGGCCTCTGAGTCCAAAGTCTCCTGTTTTTATTTTTTTTAAATATTCATGTATTTAGTTGGCTGCCTCGAGTCTTAGTTGCTGCACGCAGGATCCTCGTGGCATCATGTGGGATTTTCCGTCACAGGGCACAGCCTCCTAACTGTGGCCCATGGGCTCGGTAGTTATGGCATGTGGGCTTTGTTGCTCCATGTCATGTGGGATCTTAGTTCCCTGATCAGGGATCGAACCCGCATCCCCTGCATTGCAAGCTGGATTCTTAACCACTGGACTACCAGAGAAATCCTCCAAGTCTCCCCTTTGTAGATCAGTTTCAGGTGCCTGGCAACCCAGAATATGTGGCTTAGACTGCTCTGGACCAGCTTGTACAGCTCGCGTGGACCTTTGGCCCATCTTCCTGTGGGCCTTTGTAGCGACTGTTCTGTGGCCCTGAGCGGTGGTGAAGGCACAGCTGTGTATATGGGATGTAGGGGGTGTGAACGTTAAAACTGGGGAGTTTACATGTCACAAGGTCTCTCGTGGTGCCGGATGGAGCAGCCAGTGGAAAGAGGAAGGTAGATTGCTGGCCGGGTCTGGGACGGTGTTTCCCCATTTCCTGGGCTGGATTCTGAGCAGGTCGAGAGTTTGAGAGTTGAACTTGGTCTTTTTAAGATGTTATCAAGGTGCATTTGTCAGTTGAGGCAGAAGAATCAAACCTGTTGTGCTGAACAGTTGGTTAGTGTGATCTACAACTTTCTGTATTCTGACCTGTGATCTGTGGGCCACCCTTTGTATGCCGCTGCCCTGGGTGTTCCGATGCCGAGGGTGGATCTATACAAACCACATGCCTTTGCTGAGGTGTTAGGTACAAAATTAGTTGTTGTGGATTGTATCGTTTTTTCCCTGGAGTAAAGAGACTGCTCATTAATGAAAAGGCTAAGAGTTTGGCTGTAATCATAGTATTGTATCTCCTTGAGGAAATTCAGCTTTTCATGGCTCGTCTCTTCCTGCAGGAAACTTAGGCTTCATTCATTTGACTTGTTCTGGCCAGGACTTCACTTGCACAGCTTCTTTAAGATTTCCCAGTGTCTTGCTTGCGTTTCCTCCTGGTTTTGGGAACATGGGGCCCGGTGCAGCTTATCTGGATGTTTTCTTCTCCTATTGTAAATATTTTAGTTGAGTGATCTGTGGCCTTCTCAAGCCTTTTTTAAGGAAACAGGAATATCAGTACAGTATAAAGAAATAAAAAGCCCTTAGGATACTGTACAAGATATTTTTGTCAAAACTGTGCATTTGGGGGAACTGGTAGCTTCGCAGAATCAACATGAGTGTCTTTGAAGGAAAACAGGGAGTCAGGTGTGTAATATCAGCATTTTCTGCTTTCTCTATTAAAGCTGTAAATTGCGGTGGAAGATTCATTAGCTGTGGCAGGAAGTTCACTCCGCTGCTTTGTGGATGACTGGCGGTTGTCCTGAACTCTGCACAACTTGGCAAAAGTAGGTGACAGTGGCTCAAGCTCCCACAGTGATGTTTCATCCTGAGGAAGCTTCATGTGATTTTATGGACAGGTTTCCTGATAATATTATGATTTTAGTTATACTCATTGGACCACACTGAGTACTTAATGTGTACTATTTAACCCCCAGGCAGGCAAACTTTATAATGCTCGTAGTAAGTCTTCTAGAGATCAGGGAAACTAACTAAGGCCACTCAGTTAGCAAATGGTTAGACTGGGGTTGAACCCAAGATGGTCTGGTTTGGGTACCTGGACCCTAAGTGTTATGCTGTACTGAACAGGCCACCTCAATTGAAACAGACACTTCTCCTTTATAGCCTGGGTGCTGGGAGACTCTGGGAGTTCAGAGAAATAACAGTGATAGCCAACATTTTTCTAATGCTTGGCCTTCTTCATATGTTATCCCATTTAATTTCTTTAAATAAAAGAATGTTTAATCCAGGTAGTCGGACATTAGGCCTATCTTGTGACCTTGATGGGGAAATGAAATATGCACATCAGATGAAATAGCCCTGGCTGAATCATGGCCATCAAGGAATTTAGGTATTCTGAGCAAACAGACACTTTATTTGGAAGGACTGGGGAAATTCAAGGATGAATTCAAGGATGTATAAGTAGGTGGGGGATATATATGATATGCCAAGGTGGTTTTACCGTGATGTGGATAGAACTTAACCTCAAGGCTTCTCCCTGGTACAGGCCTGCCTTCTTGCTCTAGAAGGGACCCTGGCAATACAGTTAACAAGTGTCATCAAGGTAAAGAATATTTAAGACATTTTGCAATGCCCTGAAAAGTACAGCTCATCTGTAGAAGAAACTTGATAGAGAGGCTTTCCCAAATTTAGAGGCATCTCAAAACATTCATATGATACTAATTACATGAGTTAATTATGAAGCCAAAAAAATGCTTCCAAGTTATTCAAGAAGAAGTTAAAACATTCTAGGGACTTTCCCGATAGTTCAGTGGTTAAGACTCCATACTTCTGCTGCAGGAGACGCGGGTTCAATCCGGTCAGGGAACTAAGATCCCGCATGCCACACAGTGCATCCAGAAAGAAGGGGAAAAGACGAATAAATTACAAATTGTGTTTATCAGTTCTAGAGGAAGTATCGAGTTATTTTAAATTTTCTTTAAAGAGATATTGCGAAATACCATTGGAAGAGATGATTAAAGACAGTGCACCCAAAAGCTGTAGGAGCGTGTATCTGAGAGGTGTATCAAGCAGTTAATTTGTTTTCTTCTAAATTTTATATTTGTGGTATCTGCAGCCTCTTAAAATTTGGAATTTGTAAGATGCCACTCTGAATTCTAAATACTCACTTTATACCTAAATTTCTGTTCTTAATTTTATATAGTTTTTCTCAAAGAGTGTCCTTGAAATTGATAAACTTCAGCATCCAGAAGACCTGACTCTGTGCCTAATGGTAGGGTTTGCTTGTTGGCTTAGAAAATAAATTTTAAATGTTCCCCACCCCCAGTCCCATATGAATACTCTGAAGTCTGCATTGTTAAATTACAGACTAAAACTTTTTTTCCCTAATGTCTTCATCACTTTGCTAGTTTAGAGGCCCCATGCCAAGTAGAAAAAGAAGTTGTAAATATGTAATTATCACAGAACCTTGATCTTGAATGATCTAAGCCTGCTTTGACCCGTGGTTTTGAGATTAAGTCTCTGCCTAGGAGACCGCTGATGAAGATTAAACCCTTCATACTGGCTGTCAAGGTGTCTTGGGGCCTGGTTGCCTTCTTTGGGCTCCCTGGGTCTCATTTTTCTTCTATGTATAGTGACATGAGTTGAACTGGGTAAGATTTGCAGGTTTTTCTGACCTGAAAAAGCTGGGTGTTAGTAAAGGAAATCATCGATGTTGACTTAGAAAACATAATCATTAACTAATCAAAATAGAAAGCTATTGAAAGTCATCCCAGATTGGAACAGACGAATACCACAGACATCCAGTTGGAGTTTGTTGGGAATGGATGCTATTAAAAAAAGAAACAAGCCACGGTTATTTTGGAAATCTCCTAGTGCAGCCTGTGCAGACATCCTCACCAAAGAGCATGTTTCCTGCAACTCCTGCTTCTCCTCCTGGCCGAAGAAAGGCGGCCTGGGTTTGGGTGGGAACACCATTTCCCTCTGGTTAATTACAGTGTTGGCATCCTCCCCTTCCTCTGAGTTGGTGAGAAGGTCTGTGAATAGTTTTCCTAAGGTATAGTTAGGAAACGCTTCTCTACGTCTAGGAAAAGAGAACCCTGAAGGAGCATCTATCTTTTGGGGGAAACGAGTGGAAACTTGTCTGAATATAACCAGTCTTATCTTGCCTTTCAAAAATTTCTCCAAACGTTCTAGAAAGGACAGAATTTGTGTCATCCAGGCATAGCTCTGAGTCCCATAATTGCATTTCTGTATAGTCAGCAGCGGAGGCATCTTCTGACTGTTGCTTTGGATGACTGTCTTGTTATCACAGCTCACGTTTATGTTTTAGCCTCTCAAACCCATAGTATTGAGCAAAAAAAAAAAAGAAAGACCATATGATAAAATTTGCCTTCAAATATGTGAAAAGGCAAAAACGAAACAAAACACCCAAAATAACATTTTGTATTCACTGTTTTGCAATCCCTTGAAGTTCCTTGTTTTAAAATAATCTCTGGCGCTCTGAACCCAGCCCGGGCACACTTCTGTTTGGCTGCTCTCGTCGCCCTTACTCGCTCTAATGGCCAGCGGGCTGGCCAGCCTTCTCGTCTGCTGCCTTCTTCTGTTGTCCGTCCTCTCCCCCTGCAGCCCTGCTAGCTCTCCTTTCTCCCTCTCCAGGAGCCTCATTTCTCTTTCCACATCCGTCTTTCATGACCTGTAGTGTGCCATGAGGCCAAATTCTTGAGGTCAAAAATGATGCCTTTCTATTATCCTCTGCTAACAGCAACGAAAGATGCTCCAGTACTTTGCTACCCAAAGGGTAGTCCAGCTGCCAGCAGAATCTGCATCACTGAGGGTTTATGGGAAATGCAGAATGTTGGACCCCTACTCAGACCTACTGCCTCAAATCTGATTCTGCACTTTAACGAGATCTCCAGGTAATTCATGTATGTGTACATTAAAGTGTAAGAAGCACTGTTGCAATATTGTGGAAACCTTTCCACAGGAATATCAAGTGATCTGCAGAGATTTCAGTATGTCAGATCAGACTTTTTTTTCTATCACTGAGGAAAAGAAGGAAGAATTCAAGGAAGGGTAGCTGCCTGTTTTATGAGGGTACTTTGACTCATCCTCAGCTACAGAGCTTGTTTTAACCGAGGGTAAGTAATGCTCTCGAAGAAGGCAATGGCACCCCACTCCAGTACTCTTGCCTGGAAAATCCCACGGGCGGAGGAGCCTGGTAGGCTGCAGTCTATGGGGTCACGAAGAGTCGGGCACGACTGAAGCAATTTCACTTTCACTTCTCACTTTCATGCATTGGAGAAGGAAATGGCAACCCACTCCAGTGTTCTTGCCTGGAGAACCCCAGGGACGGGGAGTCTGGTGGGCTGCCGTCTATGGGGTCGCACAGAATCGGACATGACTGAAGCGACTTAGCAGCAAGTAATACTCTAAGGCTAGCAGAAAAAAAAATTGCTAAAAGCGAGTCAGTTAATTGAGGTTTTAACCCATGTCTTTTGGGCTTCCTTGCTGGCTCAGCTAGTAAGGAATCCGCCTGCAACGCAGGAGACCTGGGTTTGATCCCTGGGTTTCGAAGATCCCCTGAAGAAGGTAACAGCTACCCACTCCAGTATTCTGGCCTGGAGAATTCCATGGAGAAGTCCATGGGGTCACGAAGAGTTGGACACGACTGAGCAACTTTCACTTTCACTTTACCCAGAGCATCCTTCATGCCTATTTCCTCCACTGACTGTCCCAAGACCACCAAGTGTAGCTCCTAGGGATCCTTTTCTCTGCTGAACTCAGCATTCAGCATGCTTACTCCACAGAACACCTTGACATTTGTAGGCCGTAATTAAGTCAGGAGCTATTAAACGCTGGCGTGTCTTAAAATATGTTGCACTCCCTTGTATATAAAGTATGTTTCCAATAAATTAATGAATTAATGTCAGGTTTTTCAGGAAGTGGTTCTACTTTTCAATATGGAAAAAGAAATGTATTGTCTTGAGAAATGTTTTTGGTCAGTGCTCAGGGAGGATTCCATTTTTCATGAATCCGTCAACGTTAATTTTAGACTGTTCTGAGAGCCCTATGACAGGCTTCTTCATTGATGAGCTTCTGTTTTTTACTCAACAAAAGGCAATGTTTGCACCTCAGCTGCTCTTATCTTCCAATAGTTGTGGCTCCCTGTCAGTTGAAACAACTCATTCTCATAACAACTTTTTGATTTTTCCAAATAATTTTCTTTTCTTTCTTTTTTTTTTCTTTTGACATCTTACTTGGCAAAAACAAACAAAACATGGAAAAATCAGCCTTGTCTCATGTTGCTTCTTTCCCATCAGATCTCAACTTATTTATCAGTTCAGTCCAGTTCAGTCACCCAGTCCTGTCCGACTCTTTGTGAGCCCATGATTGCAGCACGCCAGGCCTCCCTGTCCATCACCAACTCCCGGAGTTCACTCAGACTCATGTCCATCGAGTCAGTGATGCCATCCAGCCATCTCATCCTCAGTTGTCCCCTTCTCCTCCTGCCCCCAATCCCTCCCAGCATCAGAGTCTTTTCTAATGAGTCAACTCTTCGCATGAGGTGGCCAAAGCACTGGAGCTTTAGCATCATTCCTTCCAAAGAAATCCCAGGGCTGATCTCCTTCAGAATGGACTGGTTGGATCTCCTTGCAGTCCAAGGGACTCTCAAAAGTCTTCTCCAACACCACAGTTCAAAAGCATTAATTCTTCGGCCCTCAGCTTTCTTCACAGTCCGACTCTCACATCCATACATGACCACTGGAAAAACCATAGCCTTGACTAGACGGATCTTTGTTGGCAAAGTAATGTCTCTGCTTTTGAATATGCTGTCTAGGTTGGTCATAACTTTCCTTCCATTGAGTAAGCATCTTTTAATTTCATGGCTGCAATTACCATCTGCAGTGTTTTGCAGCCCCCAAAATAAAGTCTGACACTGTTTCCACTGTTTCCCCATCTATTTCCCATGAAGTGATGGGACTGGATGCCATGATCTTCGTTTTCTGAATGTTGAGCTTTAAGCCAACTTTTTCATTCTCCTCTTTCACTTTCATCAAGAGCCTCTTTAACTTTCAAATAGAGTCCCATATAATGTGTGTGTTCTCACACTCAGTCACATCCAACTCTTTGTGGCCCCATGGACGGTAGCCCGCCAGGCCCATCTGTCCATCCTAGGCAAGAATACTGCAGTGAGTTGCCACTTTCTACTCCAGAGGATCTTCCTGACCCAAGGCTCCCGCGTCGGTAGGCAGGTTCTTTACCACTAGTGCCACCTGAGAAGCCTCTGACTCTCTTAATGAATTAATCAGACACTATTTACAACAATCAGGTAGCTAGAAGAAATGCATTTTTGTTCTTAAATCATGCTACCACAGTGCAAGACTGAGCTTCTGTTTTGTCGTCTGTAAGGCTCCCCTCGTTGGTCTCAGCCCATGGACACCCCTCGTCTCTCCAGCACACAGTATGTATCCCATCAGTTAACTCTGCCCCACAACTGTCTTGTTGACAGGTGAGCTGCTGGAAAGCTTTCCATGGATCCTCTCCATGGATCCGAGGTGACTGCAAGGCCCTCGCTTCCTTCCTGAGGTCTGGGTGCATCCCTGGTCTAGGATGCACAGACAGGACCCGGCCTCAGTTGGATGACCGTGGGCTTGGATGGGCCCAGCCGCTCCCTCAGCCCCATTCTGCCCTCTTGCAGCCTTAGGCCCTGGTTTCACTCAGCTTCTCTAACCCGCGACTGTTCTGCTCCACAGTTTTCCCATCCCCTCCTCATACCCAACGATGCCTCTGTTCCTTTGAAACAATGCCTGGCCAAACCCCACTTCTCCTGTCGCATCTGTGGTCAGACGTGTCCTGTTTTCCCTTCACAGTCTCTCTGTCAGGCCTGGCTTCCTCTTGGGCAGCCCTGGAGGGAAGCTCCCTGTGACTAGTGTGTGTGTTTTAAATCTCATCCTAGAAGGAAAACTCTGAGGGGGAGCCATCTGTCTGAGTTTTCCCTGGTGCTCAGCATGCATTGTCACTGAAAAGAATGTGGGTTTGAAATTCATTACTTTTAAAGGCCAGGGATGCTGCTTATAAATCCAACATGGCAGGGGATGGGGTTGACAAGATTTTGTTTTCTGCTCCCCCAGATGCTCCTCCAGGGCTGGTTATTTATAGCCACCTGTGGGGGTAGGTGAGAGAGCCACCGGCTTGTGGGAAATCACGCGTGTCCTGATTTATGTAAGTGGCTCTTTACAGTGGAGGTTTCCTGTGTGTTCAGCCTGTAGTCTCTGTGAATTTGGAGGAGCTGCACTCTGTGGGAGGGAGGGCTGCTGTTTTTCCACCCCATCACAGCTGCCTTTGATTCAGTTATCTTCTTGTGCACATCTTTTGTTGAGGGCCCAATGTGCTATGACTGCAGAGGCCAGAAAAAGTCAAAGTAAATCATACCATCTGACGACTTAGGACCGTTTTTTGTTTTTGTTTTTTTTTGCCAGTTCTGCCTTTCATTTTCTGACTCCTAGCTTATTTCCTGTGTTGGGATGATTGGAGAAGGGGCTGTTGAATGCTGGGGTAGTGGGCTGGTGGAGAGCTGCTGAAGACATCATCCTACCTGCCTGATGGAAAACATCCCGTCTGCAAGGGACTCCTGTTGGCACATTTGGAAAAGTCCTGTGGAAATAGCTCACGGGTAGGAGACAGGGAGAAAGGCTGCCTTAGGTGGGCACTTAATAGGGATGGGTCTCCAGAAAAGGCCTGGAAGGTCTCAGCCCTGCCATCTGCATGGTCTCCACAGCCCTTGTGTCAGCACTCCATTGCTGGGGTGCCTCCTGGGCCAGCAAGGCTTCCAGACACATCTCCCCTCCTTTCCAGCTGAGTCATCACCCCTCAGCCCTCCACTGTAGACATTCTGGAGTAGACTTCATAAAATAACATGGACATGGACTAGCAAGCTAGCCCCGCCTGCTCTATTGATGGGAGGAAAGGAGGTGAAATAAGGAATTTGTGTCTTAATATTTCTGTGGCACTTGCTAGACAGAATGCTTTCAATCTGATGTGCTATTGGTGAGCTTTCAAAACTGTTGAAAACATGAATATTCCAAAATGTGGGGATGTTTGTGGCAATTATAGACTCACTTCTGTTTATTCAACACTTTGCAAAGCAGTTTGTCAAAATAAGAGTGTGTCCCATTACCAGTTTTTGAATTATAGGTCTTTCGTGTCTTCGGGGCCTAGGACAGATCTGGTTTCCTAACAGTTCAGTGGTTACTTCTTGAATGAGTGTTAGAGCTCCAATGAACTTGAACCCTGAAGCCCCTCTGCTCTAAGCCTATTGGCTTTGCTTCTCAAGGGATCCCTTCTTTTATGTAAAAACAATGGACTAAATGTTAGTTGTCTGTGTCACTCACGTTCTGCCAGTCGAAGCAGTTTTGTTCTTCTCTGTATGTATTTATGTATCTTGCTTTAAGTTCTGGAAAAGGAAGCCTCAAACAATTCCTGACCTCGATACAATGGACTATTTTGCTGATGACCTGTACTCTAAAATAATTTATATTCCTGAAAGTTTTTGGAGGAAGCCCCTGAAAATTCTTGGCAAAGTTGAATTGGTCCCGAGTCACTTTTCTTAAATCATCTTCCAGGTTACACAGGCAGCCCATGGAAGCTGTGGCCCTCGGGCTCTCTCAGTTGCAGAGTCTTGAGGCTGTAAGGGAAGCACGAGGCCATGGGGAACTGAGGATTGTGCTGGTTGACAGCAGTCACACGAACCTCAGGACACTATGGGCTCCTTTGCCTTTTATCAGCAGCGAGCAGGGCTGCAGGGGAAGGACCTGATTTCAGTGAACGCTTCTGCCCACCGCCCTCTGTGTGCATATCTCTTGGGAACATATACAGTGTCTTTCATTGTTAAAATAGCTGTTAAATGAAAGTTTAACAAACGTTGCAAGAATAGTCCTTTGCTTGCTTGTCCAGGCAGATGGAAAACTAGTGCCAGGGAGCAGAAAAGAGAAGTGATTTGAATAACTTGAGGGGAATGGCAGCCCACTCCAGTATTCTTGCCTGGATAATTCCATGGACAGAGGAGCTACGGGCAGACTACAGCCCGTAGGGTCACAGAGAGTCGGATAGGACTGAGGACGCGTGTACACGCGCTACCATTGAGAGGAAGTGGGGAGAGAAGACCAGGGAAAAGATCTAGCCAGCTAACTGAATAAAACGTATTGAGCATGTCTGATTATAACAGTGTTTTAATCATCCCATATGTTCACAGAATACTTCATTATCTGTAAAACACTTTCCTTTGCCCATCACATGGAACCTTGGAGACAACCCTCCGAGACGGGCCTGCTTATCCCATTTCACAGACACGGAAATGGAGACCTAGAAAGATGAAACCCCAGAGGCATCGTCAAGTACTGTTTATCTTTCATCATTTTCAGTCCTTATATTCCCTCGCTGCTTCATTCCTAATTAAATATAAGATCAGATCAGAACCCTGGTCCCATCATGTTCTTCTGTCTCTGTAACTAGTTGTAGAAAAGCGAATGGCAGGGCTGGTGTCAGAGGCCTCGTGTTCTAGCCTTAAACCCGAGGAGCCGGCTTTAGGACTGGCACATTCCTCCTGCCAGACGTTTTCCTGCAGGTTTTGTCCACCAGTCTTACTGGAGTTCAGACTGGGCTGTGAGTCATTTTTCTCTTTCCCCGTTTCTTGTGGGGACAGTTTCTCTTTTTAACACCATGTGGTCTACTTTCTGAGGGTTATGTCACCATGGTCCCGAGACAGATATTGCCATTTAGAAGAGCCTGTGGCCGTTGCCCTGTTCCTGTAGGTTTGCCCTTTGAGCGAGGGTCTTTATGTGGGAAGGCCCAGAGATCAATGACTTCTGGGATCCCTTCGAAGATCTTCTTAAAGACAGATGTCTGGAAAAGATGGAGGGAAAACCAGAGTTGTTTGGGCTGGCAGAATATGAGTAACATTAGACATCTAATAGTTAGTCACATCGCTTTGATAGGAAAGAAATTATACCTGGAGGAGCTGTGAAGACTACGCTTGTGATTCTGACATCTTGAAAGGATTTGGGAAGAGATGGCCTTGTTGGCAGAAGCCTCATCCAGGCTGCCAGCACACAAGGATAGTTAAGAGAGTTCATAAAAAGAGAAGGTGGGCTGTGCTGTTGTTTTATTATATTTCAATTAAGGGAATGCATAAAAGCAGCCCCATCTGTCCCACAGACCACTTTCTCTCCCCAGCAGGCCCATCAGGGTGATTTCCCACACCAGGATCCCCGGTGAGTCTGATCCTCCCTCCTCAGGGGATGTTTCCTAGAACAGATGAGCTTCCTTACGTAATGACTGGGTTCATGAATTCTATCATAACTGGAGAGACTCTCCCAACTATAATACATTTCAGTGTTACCTTTATACGCTTTCTTTTGTAATAGGACTTGTAGTAAATCCTCTGGAATAATGCCGTTTATATAATCCTTTAAAATGTGTCACTTTACATACTGACTCCTGTTAAGGCAAATGTAATAAGGAAAATACATTTTGAACATTTTAGAAATGGTCCTTTTTTGGATCTGTCATATAGATGGTGCTCAATATATGTTTGCTTAAATAGAAAAAAGAAACATTTCACGAAGACTAGAAACAGAAATTACATTGCTGGGACATACTGACTTAAAACTTACCTTTTTTTTTTTTTTTATATTTCGTCTACTTAACTATGTGGCTTTTTCTGAAGGAAGAGTTTATCTACGACTGTTACCTCTGATCTAAGGAACTGTGTTAACTTCTTTGCTAGTTTCTCTAAAGGGAGATATGCTTTCTCACGTTCGTCTCCTTGAACTCACTATTCATTTTCCCTTATGGGGGTCAAAACACTTGAGAAATTCAGCTTTCTCAGGAAGCCTGCTCCTCAGACTTTTCAAACAGACCTTCCTTTAGGCCTATTGTCCCCTCCATGATTGGCAGAGGATTTCCACCCTTTAAATGATAGGAACTTGTGAAATCTGCACTTAAAAATTAATCTAAAAATGATCTTCCTGGAAGGAATTCGTACAACAGCAAACAAGTACCTGGAGGCCGTCATGTTTATGATCCCTGCTTCATCTTAAAATGATTTCTTGAGTCACATACGAAGATTGCTTAGGGAGAACTTGACCCTACCTGTGTAAACATTTATAATAAGGTTCGGTTTAAACGCAGTCTGTGGTTTTCCTAGCAGCAGGCTGATGGCTGGAGGGCCTGGCCACCTGTGTCCAGGGGCACCATACCCCTGTCCTTACCCCTTAACTTTGTCTCTGCTGAGTTCTTCATTCTGTATAGCATAAATCTTCCCTGAACAGAATTTAAATTCTGGCTGCACATTAGAATTACCTAAGGAGTTTTAGATGCCTCAACCAAACCCCTAAAAGTTTTACTTCTTTGCCCTGGGTTTAGGCTCTGGCATCAGTATTGTTTTGAAAGATCCCCAGATGATTCTCATGGGGAACCCAGAGTGAGAAATTCTTTTAGCCTAACCCAGCTGGGCTACAAATGGAGAATCTGACCAAGGGATTTACTTGGTCTCCCAGCAAAGAAGTTCCAATTTTTAGGTTCAAAATCTCACATCTTCTGACTTTAAATCCAGTGTAACCGATAAGAGCAAGGTGTTGTTATAGAGCTGAAGGAGAATCCGAATCCCTTTACTTCTGGAAACTTATCTCCGGAGTGGGGTAAATATAGGCCCACGTCCCATAGAGGTGGTGAAAAGTCAAGGCCAAAGGAGGCAGAACACTGTGGATTGGGTTAGAGATCGATGACTTTTCCAAAGGAGGAAACGGTTGGCCGGGCGCCACAGTCCCCTGGTCGGCCAGGGTCAGACCTGTGAATCTGCTTCAAGGAAGCGGCAAGCTGGGAAGACGCCTGCCTCTGATGCGTGCCCGCCGACCACACAGAGGTCGTTTCCCAGCTCCTTGACCGTAGCCAAGGCGGGCCTCAGCCTGCTGTGGCCACGACGCCTCCTTGGAGAAGCTGTTCTCCTGGTCCTAGTCACCCTCCAAGCTGCTGGCAGGGGCACTGAACTTTCTGTCGGGCCAGAGCAGGCCTCCTAGGTGGTGACCCCTTGGCACAGCCAGGAGATCTTGGGGGAAGGTACAAAGGCCTGGGGTGAGGGAAGCAGAAGAAAGGAACATATCAAAGGGTTTCTGATAAGGGGTTTTTGAGCAGGAAGTTAATCAGATTATAAGGGCCTTCGGTGCCAGGCCAGGTCCTTTAGGCTTAATTGTTGTTGTTTAATCACTCAGGTTGGACTCTTTTGAGACCTCATGGGCTGCAGCCTGCAAAGCTCCTCTGTCCATGAGATTTGCCAGGCAAGTGGATTGCCATGCCCTTTGCCAGGGGATCTTCCCTACCCAGGGATCAAACCCATCTAGGCAGTTGGATTCTTCTACTGCTGAGCCACTGGGGAAACCCTTTGGCCTAATTGGTGACTGGCAGATTATAAGTAGGGGCATGTCATCCTCAAACCATTGCAAGACCAGGAGGGTGTGATGTTCAGATGGTGGGCTCCTTTCTTCCTTTCCTGACACGTGTGTGCAGTGAGCAGAAGGCAGGGGAGCCCATCACAACCTCCCTGCACGTCAAGTTAGCTCCTGGACTCTTGTTTCTGATCCCATGGTGAAATATATGTCTTATGGTTTTACATACATATTTTTTAATTTCACTGAAGTATAGTTGTTTACAATTTTGTGTTTAATTCTGCTGCACAGCAGAATATTCAGTTATACATACATATATATATATATATACATACACACACACACACACACATATATATTCTTTTTCATTATGCATTAATCACAGGATAGTGGCCCTGAGCTAGGTAGCATTAGTAGTAAAGAACCCGCCTGCCAAAGCAGGAAACATAGAGATGAGGGTTTGATTCCTGGGTCAGAAAGATCCCCTGGAGGAGCATGGCAATGCACTCCAGTATTCTTGCCTGGAGAATCCCATGGACAGAGGAGCCTGGCGAGCCACAGTCCACAGGGTCAGAAAGAGTGGGACACGCCTGAAGCGACTCAGCACGCACACACATTCCGTGGGGCCTTGTTGTTTATCCATCCTCTATGTACTAGTTTGCCTCTGCCCATCACAGATTCCCAATCTATCTCTCCCCCAGCCACTTCATAATTTTTTGAAACAGTATTTTCTTCATGGCACCTCCAAAGATATATATAGGAAAGCTCTTAAGAGGCCCAGAGCCCTTAGTATCCCCACTTACCCTTGGTGGCTCAGGCTGTAAAGAATCCACTTGCAGTCAGGGAGACTTGGTTTTATTCCCTGGGTCGGGAAGGTCCTCTGGAGAAGGCAATGGCAATCACCCAGTATTCTTGCCTGGGAAATCCCATGGACAGAGGAGCCTGGCGGGCTACAGTCCATGGGGTCACAAAGAGTTAGACACAACTGAATGACTAACACCCTAGTTTCCACGTAGACCTCACATCACTCACAGCCTGCTGACTCCTCTGAAATACAGTGTGAAACAAACAAGGGCACAGATTCATTCATTCCAAGGGAACACTTTCTTTTACCAGGCCTCACTCATATTTTCCTGGCACGTCTGCACCACAGGTACCTCAAATGTATGCTTCATACTTTTAGAAATCTAAAGAACGTAGCGTTTCAATTGAGGAGTGCCTCAGCGGAATCCTTTTCTTCTACCTAATACCATTTGAATGCCTGCGCCCAGGGAGGTTGAGTTGATTGGACAACACATATAAACCTCTGTAAGGAATTCACTAGGTGGAGAAGGATGCCAATAGCCCAGAAACGTGGTATCCAGGGAGCTTTTTATTTCATAATCTTCATGACGTCATGGAGACAGATCGTGTTGGCATCTTAGTAAGCAGCCGTGCTCCGTGGAGCTTTCTGCAGTTGTGACCTCACCTTTTATCTGTGCTTGCTGTCTTCTGTGATAACCATTAGCCACATACGGATGGCTTGAAGTGTAGCAGCTGCAGCTAAGGAGCTGAATTATAAATATTATTTTATTTCAGTTAAATGGATGTATCCACATGTACATAGTGCTATCCACATGGCTACCGTAAAGGACAGGACAGTTACTGCCTTCAAATTCCCCTTCTCTTCAAGTCATAAAGTGAGGGTAATCAGGTCATTTCTTAGCGGGACCTCTCCATTCCTGTCTTGTGGAATTAGTTAGAGGCTGTCTCTTTCCTGGATCCATGATATCCTAATGTTTATGGAAATACTCATCAGCAGTAACACTTGAATAGGATACAGCCAGCCCTCTTATTATCTGTGTGTGTATTTTTGTTTGTTTGTTTGTTTTAATCCTTAAAGGACTGGACAAACAGTATTGTCTTGTAGGAGAAGAATATGCATGAAGTCTCTTCCCAGGGAAAGGTAGAGGCTGTAAAACATTCCTCTTTACCGGGTAAAGAGAAGTTAAAGAGACAGGGAGAAATCTCAGGGAGAGGCTTTTCCTGAAGGGATGCTTTTCATTGGGTTCCTCTTCTTTCAGAAGACTCCAGGGGAAGAAACTTCCCTGAGGGCACCGGAATCTTCCCTTGTGAATAAATACTTCCCGCCCTGGTCACCTCTCTGCTCTGTTCTTCTGGGAGCTCACCCTTCTTTGGCGTGCTGTGACTTAAACCCTCA